>PVJH01002808.1:0-158140 GCA_004026705.1 Nesogale talazaci
ACCCCATCCAAGTCAACTAGGGGTCACTCTAGGAGGTCAACAACAGACCTTGAACTTTATACAGGTTCTTATATTGCTATTATTTTTATTATTCTGTTACTTATTGTACAGTACATTGAGGGGGTTTCTTGCTGTTGTTATCATTGTTTTATTAGCTTAAGTTGCTCCATTTTAGGAGACCTTTTTTGTACATATTGCTACCTCTGCAGGTCTATCTAGACAAGATAGACTGGACAAAGGGGTTGGAGGTAAAAATGACAAGTCTGATGGCTCCAGGGTAGGGGACATTGAAGAGGGGGAGGAAGGGGAAAGGCGGTGATGTTGCTCTCCATTTTTTATGATTTGGGCTAATCTCAAAGGTGTTAGATGGTATCTCATAGTTGTTTTGATCTGAATTTCTCTGATAGCTAAGGATCGGGAGCATTTTCTCATATGTGTATTGGCCATATGGGTCTCTTCCTTAGTGAAACTTCTTCTTAGTTCTTTTTCCCATTTCTTCAAAGGGTTAACTGATTTCTTCTTTTTGCAGACAAGGAGGGTATTGTAGATTTTCGTGATTAGCCCTTTGTCTGTTGTGTCATTGCCAAAAATCCTCTCCCAGTCTGTGGGTTCCCTAATTACCCTCTTGGTAAAGTCTTTTGATGCACACAGGTGTTTTACCCTTAGGAACTTTGTCAATTTCAGCATTTGCTGTGTGTGCACCCTGCCCTATTGCAGTCAGCCTTTGTGTTCCTTGGGCCAAGGTTCTTAGATTTTCCCCGATTCTCTCGCTAATGGTTCTGATGGTTTGGGGTTTTACTTCCACATCTTTGATCCACCTTGAGTTTGTTCTTGTGCATGGGGTGAGGTGGAGATCCTGTTTCATTTTTCTATGTGCGAATTTCCATTGTTTCCAGGACCATTTCTTAAATAGATCGTCACTGTCCCACTTGATGCTCTTGGAGCCCTTGTCGAAAATCAGTTTTCTATATGCTAATGGTTTCATTTCTGGGTTTTCTATTCTTTTCCATTGGTCTGTGTATCTGTCATTATGCCAATACCATGCTGTTTTGACGACTGTGGCTTTGTAGTAAGTGTGAAAGTCAGGTAAAGCCAGCCCTCCAACTGCTAATTCTGGGCTTTTTTTCCCCTCCATATGAAGTTGGTGACCAGTTTTTCCAGTTCTCTGAAAAAGGCTGTTGGTATTTGAATTGGTATGTCATTGAACTTATAAAGTGCCCTGGATAGGATAGTCATCTTTATTATTTTGCGTCTGCCAATCCACGAACATGGAATATTTCTCCATTTATGAACGTCAGACTTTTTCCTGTAGTAAGGTTTTGTAGTTTTCCTTGTACAGGTCTTTTGTGTTTTATGTTAGATATATCCCTAGATATTTCAATTTATTTTTGGCTATTGTGAATGGTACTGTCTTCCTGATCTCCTTTTCCATGGTCTTGACAGCTATATACAGTAATCCAATCTACTTCTTTTTGCTAATCTTGTACCCTGCCACTCTTCCATATTCCTGTATCACTGTTAGTACTCTGGTTGTGGAGTGTTTGGGTTTTTCGATGTACAGGATCATGTCATCCGCAAATAAAGATAATTTCACTTCCTCCTCCCCGAGTTGGATACCTTTGATGTCTTTCTGTTGGCTTATATTATTAGCTAGGATCTCCAATACTATATTTCATAGCAGTGAACATCCTTGTCTGGTCCCCTTTTTCAGTGGGATTATTTTGGTCTTTTTTCCATTGACAATGATGTTAGTTGTTGGCTTTACATAGATAGCTTGTATTAACTTGAGAAAGTGCCCTTCTATTCCTATCTTGCTGAGCATCTTAATTAGGAAAGGGTATGTTGTCGAATGCTTTCGCTGCATCTATGGATATAACCATGTAACTCATGCTTTAGCTTATCAATGTGTTGTATAATATTGATGGATTTGCAGATGTCAAACCATCCCTGCATCCCTGGATGAATCCTACCTGATCCTGATGGATTATGTGTTTTATATACATTTGTATTTTATTGGCCAATATCTTGTGGAAGATTTTTGCATCTATGTTCATCAGAGATATCAGTCTGTAGTTCTCTATTCCTGTAGGATCTTTTCCCTGTTTGGGTATCAAAGTTATAATGGCTTCATAAAAGGAGTTTGGGAGCATTCCATCCTTTTTTATGCTCTGAAAAACTGTTTGGAGGATTGGTGCCAGCTCTTCTTTGAAAGATTTGTAGAATTCCCCTGGGAAGCCATCTGGTCCAGAAGCTTTTTTTGTTGGTAGGTTCTTGATAACCATATATATTTCTTATCTTTTTATGGGTTTATTTAGGTTCTCAACCTCTATCTGGGTCAGTCTGAGGAGCGATTGCTTTTCCAAGTATTTGTCCATGACTTCCTCATTATTGAACTCATTAGAGTAGAGCCTTTCATAGTATGCTATTATTATACATTTAATTTCATAGGGTCTGTTGTGATTATCCCTGTTTCATTCCTCATCCTGTCTATTGTTGCATGTTCTTTCCTATCTTTGATTTGTTTTGCCAAAGCTGTGTCGAATCTATTGATCCTTTGAAAGAATCAGCTCTTTGCTGCATTGATCTTCTGCATTGTTCTTTTATCTTTCCATTGGTTCATCTCTGCCCTGATTTTTATTATTTCTTTTCTTTTGCTGTTGGAAGGATTATTCTGTTGACTCTCTTCTAGTTGTTGGAGTTTTAATGAGAGTGTATGTGTCATGAGTCTCTCTTCCTTTTTCTTATAAGTACCTATTGCAATCAAGCTACTTCTGATGACTGCTTTCACCATGTCCCAAAGGTTTTGATAGGTGTTTTCATTCTCATTAGTTTCTAATTTTTTTTTAAATTTCCCTTCTGATCTGGGTCAGTACCCATTATTGTCAAAGAAGCTCATTATTCAGCTTCCAACTGTTGGTCTTCTCTTTCCTGGTTGTCCTTTCATTGATCTCCAGCTTTATGGCATGGTGATAAGAGAAGGATGTCTGTATGATCTCTATATGTTTGAATTTACTTAGGCTTGAATTATGACCCAGCATGTGGTCTATTCTCGTAAATGAGCTATGTGGACTGCAAAAAAATGTGTATTTTTTTGCATTTGGATGAAAAACTCTGCATATATCTATCAGATCTAATTGTTTAATTGTATTGTATATTTCTACAGCCTCTTTGCTGAGCTTCCCATGCAATGATTGATATTGCTCTCTGAAAGTGGTGTATTGAAGTCCACTACTATAATTGTTGAGTTTGTGCTATTTTTCTTCATGTTCTGGATGATCGGTTTGATAAATTTCGCGGGTCTCTCATTTGGCACATATAGGTTTAAAATAGTCACAGGTTCCTGGTGAAGTGATCCTTTGAGCATTATAAAGTACCCTTCCTTGTCTCTTTTTACGGTTTGAACCTTGAGATCAATTTTATCTGAGATTAGGATTGTGACTCCAGCTCTTTTTGAGTCATCTTTTACCTGGTGTATCCTCTTCCAGCCTTTTATTCTTAGTTTATTTTTGTCTGCAATCTTAAGATGTGTTTCCTGTAGGCAACAGAGTGATGGGTTATATTTTCTGAGCCAGTCTGAGAGACATTTTATTTTAATGGAGGAATTAAGGCTATTTACATTTAGGGCTATTATCCCAATCTCTGCGTGCATGAGCGATATCTCTTGGCTTTTTATTTGCATTCTTTTTTGTCATCTTTTTTATTGCTGAGCTGTGTTTTTGTTGGGGGCTTTTTTGTTGCCATGTTTTCCTCCTGCAGTCATATTTTCTAGTTGGATGGTATCAATTTGTTGGGTTCTGGATGGAGTCGGGCTGTATGATGTTCTCCTGCTTGTGCTTGGTGGAGGTTGGTCTTCTGGCCGTAGTGAGTCAGCCAGGATCTTCCTAAGGGTTGGATGTCTCATGGCATCTTCTTTAAGTTTTTCTTTGTCCTGAAAAACCCTTATCTCTCCTTCTATTTTGATAGATAATTTTGCAGGGTAGAGAATTCTAGGAGAGGCATTGTTTTCTTTTAGCTTCTGGAAGATTTTAGTCCATCTCTTCTCCTTTTAATGGTTTCTCTTGATATATATGCACATAGTCTAACCTGAGAGCCTTTTTATGTGACCAACTTCCTTTCTCTTGCTGCCCTTAGGATTTTCTCTTTTTCCTCGAAGTTGGAAAATAAAACTATTATATGTCTTAGTGAGTTCTTCTTCGGGTCTACTTGGCGCCGTCTTAGCTTCCTGTTTGACTGACTGATTTTCATTCATTTGGATGGGGAAGTTTTCTTCCAGAAATTCCCTTGATAATTTAGCTGTTGACTTCTTCAATGCATTTTGTTCAGGAAAGCCTATAATCCTAATGTTGTTCCTTTACATAGCATCAATCATTGATCTCAGGTTTTCCTCCGTCTCTTTTATGATTTTATTTGATTGCCTTTCCCGTTTGCTGAGGTCTGCTTGATCATCTTCAAGATCACTGATATGCCTCTCAACCTCTATTCTATTGCTGAAGTCAGCGATCTTGTGTGAAGCTTTGGTTTTTTTCCTCTGTCAACTCCTCTATTTCCCTTTTGTATATGGACTTCATGCCCTCTGTCTTGGATTTCTTACCCGCTATCATGGCCTTCATCCCATCTATCACTGCATCTTTAGTCTGTATAACTTCCTTCATCTCCTGTACTACTCCATACAGCTTTCTGAAAATTTCTTTTTGTGGCAGGTCCATAACAGATTCTTCTATGAGTGCCGTTAATTCTGTTGATGACATTTTTCTTTCTTGTTTACTTACTGGGAGTGATGTGGTATGGTGTTATTCACATGATGATTTTGCAGAGATGGGTGCCATATTCCCAGGAGACCAAGGAGCCTTGCCTACTCACCCAGTGTGATTGGCACTGTTGCTTGCAATGGCTACCTTGGCCTACTTTGGAGGTAAGTATGGCTTCTATGGAGGTAGGTGCTGTGGTGCCTCAAAAATGAGCAGTAATAAGAGGTGGTGGGCACCATTGGCGACAGCTTTGGGGGACACAAATTAACAGAAGGGTAATTCTGGAAGAGGGGTAGGGCTATATGAAACCCCTGGGCAGGTGTCGGTGTTGATTGGAGCTAGGGTTTTGTGGACCTGCCCTGGATTAGGGGGCTCCCAGAACTGGGTTGTTGGTCCCCTGTATTTCTAGTCCTAGGTTGGGCTTGGTATGCACTCTCCACTAGTCTGCTGCAACGACCCAGACCTTGACTCTGGGGGCAGTACCCGAGGCTGGCCTTGAAGACCCTAGCTTACTCCATGAGTTGTGGGTTTGCACTTTTGGGACAGTGTCTCTGCCTTCCCACAGTTCCCAGTGGGTTCACCTTGCAGGGCTTGTTATGCCCCGTCTGTCACTCAAGCTCCTTCCGCTGGGCAGGAGTAGCACTAGCGTGTGGATGCAGTGACAGCAGACGGCAAGTTTTCAGAGCTCTATTTGCAGTAGCTGCTTTCCCTTGTCTCTAGATGAGGTAGCACTTCCGGGCCTAAAAGCTCTGTGCCTTGGACTCTTGATACTAAGGCGGGACTGGGCTGCCGTGTGCCTATAAGGCCAGTTGTATTTGTTGCAAGAGACTTCTTGAAGGACCAGCTCCCTATATCTGCTTGTGCCAGCTAGGGGCAAGATCATGCCACAGGGCCTCTAGCCTTTCAGACTCTCCCTGATAC
Source organism: Nesogale talazaci (assembly GCA_004026705.1). Classification (NCBI taxonomy): domain Eukaryota; kingdom Metazoa; phylum Chordata; class Mammalia; order Afrosoricida; family Tenrecidae; genus Nesogale; species Nesogale talazaci. The sequence goes on from PVJH01002808.1 coordinate 5,670, forward strand.
GGGAGGATTGAGTGGCTTGCCTGTGCAGCTAGAAAAATTGACCCCACCTCTTATGAGTCCAGGCAAGGACCCCTTTTCTTTGGGAATCAGGTCGACTCTCTCTGTGGTTTCAGCTGCTACCAGACAAAGCAGTGCGTGTTGCCTGACCTAGCCACGCTCCCTCTACCATGGCAACCGGGCTAGTTTGAAAAAGGCACTAATCACCACCAGGCAGAGCAACACACAGCGTTCTGACCAAGTCTTCCCGCCTGTGAAAAACCGTCGAATCCATGCTAGTCTGTGCCGCAAAACCTATCGCTGGTGGCGATAGACGCACAGGTCTCCCGGCTGGCAGGGAATCTCCGATGTATGGATGCGGATCTCTGGAGCTTGAGACAAAGCAGTTGTGGGGCAGAGTTCCTTCCTGGACAGGGAGGCCCGCTTATAAGGCCTTTTCTACTCACCAGAATCCTTCCTCTTGACCTCCCAGACACCAGACTCAGCGGAGTCCCTTGTATGGGTTGCTTATCTCAGTGCCATTTTGCCCCCTCCCTCACATAGGCCAATTCTATGCAGACCACATTTGCACATTTGTTGCCACCATCATCCTCAAAACATCTTCCTTTTACTTAGGTCCTCGGTATCAGCTCCATCTATTTTCCCTCCCTTCCTACTTCCCCATGAATCCTTAATAATTCGCATATTGTCATTATTTTGCCATATCGTACACTGTCTGATGTGCCCCTTTACCCACTTCCTTATTGTCTGTACCCCAGGAAAGAGGTTATATGAAGATCCCTGCAATTGGCTCCCCCTTTCTTCTCTACCTTCCCTCTACCCTTCCAGCATTGCCACTCTCACCACTGGTCCTAACTGGCTAATCTTTCCTGAATTTCCCACGTTTCTGGTTCCTGTTCATATCAGTGTACATCACCTGGTCAAGGAGTCTTTTTGAGGTACAATTAGGATCATGATAGTGGGTGAGAGGAAGCATTTAAGAAATAGAGAAAAGTTGCATATTTCATTGTTGCTATACTGTACCTTGACTGGCTGGTCTCCTCCCTGCAAATCCTCTATAAGGGGATATCCCTTCACCTATTGATGGGTTTTGGCTCCACAATCTGTACTCACCACATTTATAACGATATAATTTTTAGTTCTTTGATGCTTGATCCCGTTGACACCTCATCATCACACAGACTGCTGTGTTTCTTCCACGGGCTAGATGACTGCTTGTTAACTTTCAAGCCTTTAAAACCCCAGACACTACATTTTTTGATAGCCAGGCACCATCAACTTTCTTCACCACTTTTGCTTATACACATATTTGTCATCAGTGATTGTAACAAGAATATGAGCATCATGGAATGCCAATTTAATAAAACAAAGTGTACTTGAGTGAGGTCCAATGCCCATCTGCTGTCTTAATACTAACCCTATAAGAATATGCACATAGATCTATTCCCCCATTGTCATATATAAATAGATTCACCTATGTACATGTCTGTATTCAGACCTCTATAAATATAAAGGTCCCATTTACTCCCTCCCCCCAGTTCTTTCCTCTATTTTCTTTTACATTCCTCTTGTCCCCATCTTATTATATTTCTATTTCTCTTGCTACTTTATGTTCCTTTTAAGTTATACTGGTTTTTCATGTGTAGAACTGAAAAAAAAGCGATTTAAAGAAACACAAAGGCTTAATGACCTCTGATGTCTAGATATTGTGATGGTTTAAAAATTATAATGCTGTTAATTGACTGTTAGAATTAACCATTGGTGGAAAATAACTGTTGCAATTGGACTCAGAGATGTATGTAAGCAGGTCTAAGTGCAGTCAGTTGGATATGGGCATTGCCTGAACCCCTCTGTCTTCTCTACTGCAATGAGGGACAGACAAACCTTAAAGCCCATCCTTCTTCATCCTATTACAAAACCAAGAGTTCCTCTTATGGCACTCCAGATCTATGCCAAGTTCATTCTTTTATTGCAGTGGTCACTCTGAACTCAAAGAAAATGATAAATCCATAATTAATGGATTTATTAGAAAAGTTAATAGGCCTTCACATGTCAGAATCAGTAGCACTAAGAAAACAATAATCAGTCCACAATAACATTTCATCTCAGGCAGTAGTCAAACCTCTCCAATTCTCAGCCTCTGTTTCCTGTTCCCCTAACCTCTCCCTCTGTGGGCCAGAAACTTGCCTGCCACTCAGCATCACATTCAATAGCCTCTGTGCTGCTCTTCTGTTTTGCTTCATGGTCTCCTACCCTTGGTGTCTGGTATTTGGCTGGCTCCTCTGCTGTACCACATAGTTTTCTTGCTACTGGTCCACTCTGATGTTAGTCTCTGCAGTTTCAGAAAGAGAGCTCTGATGGTCCTAGAACTTTTCTCTCATTCTACAACAAAGGAGTAAACATTAAAATGAATCTATCCCCTCAATTAGTGTTACGCTCCGCAAGCATTAAGTAGAACTTTAAGAGAGATGAACAGAAAAACCATATAAAGAAATTTCACTCCACCACAGTATTGCCATTCTATGATTCCCAATGACCTTCATGACAGTTAGTTACTGTTGAATTTTTAAGACACTTCTGTGATCACATTAGATATATCTTGTGGTTCTAAAATTTCCTCCTTGAACATAATCACAGAAGTAAAAATGCAAGCCAACAAAAGAAAAAAACAAAATCTGTTTGAATTTTTAAGGTATAAGGAATGTGGGCTTTATAAGTCAACTGAGCCTAGAGAGGTCAAAACTTGAGAGAAGGAAACCACAGAGAAGGGAGTCATCATTCTGCATGCCACGTTTTTCTTAGGCTGTTTGCCAATGCTCATCTCTGGGTGAAGAAGAAAAATGAAGGGCCCTAGGCAAGAAGCAGAAAAGTTACATGGCTGAGAGTTTGTTTTCAGAAGAAAGAAGTGGATGATTTCCACAAGGTCTGAGGGTAAAATTTTCAACAAGCATTCTTAAGGATGCCCATTTTATTATTATCCTGCTATACTTCAGGTTCTTGGGTTTTCCCCATCAGAACTCTTCACTGAGGATTGTAGAACTGCCTTGATTGATTATTTCAATGCCACTCAATGTGTCTAAATTTCAAAATCAAACTCTCTACTATTGAGTTGCATGAAATTCATATGTCCCTATATGACAGGGTAGAACTGTCATTCTGAGTTCCTAAAACTGATCTTTTAGACACAGAAAGCCTCATTGTTGGCTCCCGTGGAGTGTCCAGAGGTTAGCAGCCCAGTGTGTAAGGCACTACACCACTGTTAAGCTACCAAATCCTATTCTGCTCCCTGACTGTGCTCTTTCACTACAGAATGAGATGTCTCTGTTGAAGCTGTTGGTTCCCATATTTTACTTAAACTGTTAGGTTTCATTATTTTCTCTCTTGCGTAAACACTCCAAGTAATAGCCAGTCAAGGCCATCATCCTTATAGCATTAGAGTCCCCCAGAGAGCAATTAAAATAACAATCACTGCTTCAGCAACTATTCCTCTACCAGGGTATTTCTTTCCCTCAGGAACTCTGGTGGCATAATGGGTTATGCATTGGGCTGCGAAACAAAAGGTCAGCAGTTTGAAACAATCAACTTCTCAGCAAGAGGAAGAGGAGGCTTTCTACTCCCTTAAAAAGTTACAGTCTTGGAAACCCACAGGGGCAGTTCTATCCTATCTTATACAATGACTCTGAGTTGGAATCCATTTGATGGCAGTGAGTTTTGAGAGAATTTCTACTCATGGTTCATATTTTACTAACAAGTGAGAGTTTTCTTTTCAGACAAATAACGAGCTAGTTCTAAAACATATTGTTGTCCTGTCCACTTTGTTTTGGTTCAAGTTATCTGAAAAGAAAAAATGAAATGTGGTTAGACATACAAGATATTTACTAGGGGAAATGTTTAAGAAGTTTAAAAGAGGAAACTCAGAAGGGTGGTGGGGAAATCCTTTTATCTATGACATGGATCAGACACTATTGAAAAGAAAGAGCAAAAGAAAAATATGTGATAGAAAGAACACATGTTGGAGTATTCCTTTGAGAAAATCAATGGAGGAGGACTAGATTGTTGTGTGACATATTGGACTGCTCATTGCAGGGTTGGAAGTTCAAGACCATCACCAGAAAGAAGAGGTTTTCTATTATAAAAGACTTAAGTCTTAGAAAATCACAGAGGCAATTATGTCTGTCCTATTATCAGAATTGACTTAATGACAATGAACTTTTTCTTTTTATGGAGTGAAAACTTGTATTTGGAAATAATTTATCAAGTAGGGTCTAGTATACAGAATAGAGATATTCAAATGGCCAAAATGCTTTAACATGTTCAATCTTCTTAGTCATTCTCACTGCCATCAGGTTGACTATGACTCATAGTGACCTTCTTATATAATAGGATGACTTATATATTTAAAACTATTGTCAGGAATATAGAGCAATTGAATCTTAATGAACCACTGTCGGAACTGTAAAACAATTCAACCATGTGGACAGTGGTTTTGTGGTTCTTCAAAAGTGTAAATATAAAATTTCCATATGTCCTAGCAATTTCACTCTTAGTTATATGCCAGAAAAAAATTTAAAGCAATGAATCAAACAGACACATGCAAAGCAATGTTTGCTGCAGAATTATTCACAATAGCCAAACTGTGAAAACCAGTCGAGTAACTATCAACAGATGGATAGGTAAATGTAATGATGTATAAATATATAATGGAATATGTAACTATGATGCAAAATTAAGTTGTGACTTACACTACAGTAGGGATAAACATTGAAAACATTAGGTTTAGTTAAACATTGGACAAAAGAGACAAATTCTGCATAATTTCACTTTTTTGAACATGTATAACTTGGATATCTTTAGGAAAAAACAGATTATTGATTACCAGGGTCTAAAAAAATTAAAATCAAATGACGATAAGAATCCATAAATATCACTATGCTTCAAAGAAAGGAAGGAGTTAGTATACCAGTTGAAATTGCAGTTTTCATGAATGTGAATATCTAGTTTTACAAACTTGGCATGAATATCTAGTTTTACAAGAAAGTAGGGAATTGGCCATGGCTTTATGCTCAATACAAAACACACAGAAACTTTCTTCAAGGGAATCTCATAGTTAAAATTGTCAATTTGAGCAACAGAATAACTAATTATATGGATTAATTCATAGCCACTAAATTTTGTCCATGAATTTACATTACTTTCAATCTATCAGTATATTAATAATCAACCAGGGAAAAGAGGAAGCTTTTATTTCCAGTAGTATAGTTATTAATAAATAAAAGAAGGAAAATGGAATTGAAAAATCACCAAAGAATATTAAAATATGTGATATATTTTGGTGAGGAAAAATACAATTTGAAAGCTTATAATTAGTTCTATAAAAGGTAACAATTACAGGTTAAATTATAATCTTAGGAAGGAAAACAATGGTGGAAATAGTTTAAACACATAACAATGATAACGTCTAGTGGAACACATCATCAATTTATATCTCATATGATGGATTGAAGACACAATGCTACTTCCTCATCAGATCTATTTAGATTGAATACAATTAGTAGAAACATTAAATAAATCAGAATTGAGATATGTTATACAAAATAATTATTGTATGTTTAAAAGAACTCCTAAAGGAAGGCAAAATCTGAGGTGCCACTCCATAATCAAGAATACAAAAGTGTGATTCTGCATTGGATACAAGCTCAGTTGAAGAATTGTCACCCTTTCAACCCTGCACCCTCATGTGGGAGAGATCAGTTTGATTCCTAGCCACTAAATTTCATATGAAATTATGAGGGTTATGAACAAAAAAGATGATTCCTGTCCAAAAATAACTCTGAGAAAGAAACAAAATGCTTAAGAGTGCCTTTATCTTGCCAAGGAAAAGGACACATGGTTCTTGATTCATAACAACATGAACTGGAACACAATAGCTAGTATAAAAAGCTCCTCACAGGAGGCATCAGATTGTCTGGACAGTACAACCCAAAAACATGGCTATCAGATCAAATCATACAGTATTTATCACCAATATGAAAGACAAAATGACCAAAGAAGAATGAAAGAGGCTCTTACATTTTCTGTTGCTTCAGTTTGACCATGGGGTACATATTGTGGCTTCAAAGGCAATGAAGCTGAGGAGACGGGCCATTGTTATGTTTAAAGGACTGGCCCATCCACAAATGCCCTCAGACAGTTACAGGAATTTCTGTTTTATGGCAAACCATGGCAAGCCAAGTATGCAAAACAGATTCTGATACACCATATAAAATGTGTGACACTTTTTTTCTGATAAAGAAAATTTAAATGGCCATACTATGGGATAGATGGCAACAACCATAAGCAAAACCTTGACATGGGCCATCAAATACAGCTAACACTCAAGCGAACTCAGGTGGGTTTCAGGAAAGTATGGCCTTGGATTGCTTGGATTTGAAAATGATGGACAGGCTGGGGCTGCCAGGGAAGCTTTATAAGAATTTAAGATCATGACATCCTAGGCCATGATCACCTACCCCAAGAAAAAAATACCTGAAGTAGGCTTTCTTTAAAGGATGTGGCTTTATTTATATTTGCTTTGATAACTTTTAGTCAGGCCACTCTTTAAACTGGAATCAGAGAGGATTGTGACATTCAATCTTTGTGGGCCTAAATAATTAATCTTTTGTTAACCATCGTGAGCTGTGAAATATGAAGGCCTTAATTTTGTACAATAAACTTTTATTGATTTCCAAAAATGTTTTGTTGTGTTTGACCTTTTTAAAACCTTTCTACTCTAGAACACACGAGACTCCTGCCACTGGCTGGGTGGGGTGCTACCACAGCAACCCACCGGCAAGTGAAGCCTTGCTTGGAAGAGTTAAGAACAAATCCTGGAGATAAGGTATTCACCATCTAGCTGCACTGGAGTTTGGGGGATCTCTTCCATGTCCACCACCCAGAGTTGATTTACCCAGGTTGCTTGAAGATTTATGACAGGGGGAAAAGGAAACATTGTAACACATGCAAAATATGCTTAGGGGTGGGGATGATGATGCTGCATAAGAAAGAAGGATGTTGAGGCTGATATGGGAAGAATTGCACCAACAAGAAGGATACAGCACAATGATTCAGCCTTAGAAATAGTGTCTAGTCAACATGCTGCTAAAATCATCCAATTTATAACTGTCTTGAAAGCTGTGTATTTTCTTTAGAGACATGCAAATTGAAAGGGATATGAAAACTTGGAACACAGAAAAACCTCTGCTGTTTACTAGATCTGTTACCCATGGGAAACAGAATTGGGAAGAGAATGTATGTGGACAAATTCTCAATGCTCATACTTTAAGGAGTCTGGGAGGCCAGGGTTCATGTGGAAGGAGATTCCATTTTTGTTCATGAGTTTGAGAGGTGTCCCACTAATTTTCCCATAAGTAACAGTAATCCCCATGATGCACCCCACCCAACTCCCATAACAAAACCAATTTTAAGGTACTACTAAGAAGCACATGGTTGCCCCTTATCTACTTCTGAAGGTCAACAACTTGAAGACTGTCTGCAATTGAGAGAAATCAGACCCTATTGTCTGTTCCACCGTAAAGTAGGGCCCAGTCCCTTCTCATAAGGATCATACATTATTGTGCTGGAGATGAGATCAAAGACACTTAAGGTCAAGTCAACTCAGAGACCACCAAGTTTAAGCTGCCACCTTGACTCTAGAACCTGCCATCCTGTTACATATGTACCTTCCTATCACTACTGCATGTATACTCCTTACTCATCCTCCTCGTGTTACATGCATGACTCTAATTAAATCCCCTTCCTATTAAATATGTGGCTTGCATGGTCAAGATTATATATGGATGTAAGAGAATATATTGCTCCCTCATTCTGGTTCCAGTCCTCATGGAAGAATTGAGCCTGTGCATGTTTTGTCTCATGTCTCTTTAATTTATCTATCAATTATACAACCACTTCTTAGTACCCATCCAAGTGAGGACTGGATCACCAAATTCCTCTATATTAAGCCTCCTGAAAGTTATATAAAACTGAAGATATTTTATCATCTGGAAAAGCATCCTTGCCTGCTTTGAGTGGGGATGGAAATCAGAGCAGTAGCAGTATCTCCAAACATGAGTGAGCAGGGAAGTATTGATAAAACATTTATCTTCAAGATTTCCTGGGCTATAATGTCTAACATAAGTAGCATTCCTGCTTGTCATTTTCCTTGTAGTTTCAGAGCATTTGAAGTGGCATCATTAGACCTGAAGTGGCAGCAATATACACGACAGTGGTGCTTCTCATAAAAGAGGTAAGATAAAATTGTCATGATACAATCTTTACATGAGAGTGTTTCTGGAATCCCAAGTAGTGAAAGGCAACTTAGTTGGGCATCTTGGAGAAGGCTAAGATGTTTTACCACTCACCACTACAAAATCTTTAAAACACAAACAACTTTAATATGAGAAGTTCTCCCTTTCTTCATTGCAGTGAATGATACTTCCCTCAACCTAGAAGATTGATGAGGTGGAATTTCCACTTCAACAGCAAACTGCATTGCTGATAAAAGAGAACCATTTGCAGACAGTATCTTAATGGGATAGTTAGACCTGAACTATGCTGTCCCAATGGAACAGCAGCAAAAATTGAACCATAAACTTCCATGTTTGCAGACAATGGAATTACCTCCCTGAAACACTTGTGATATCTAGGAAAGATTCCCCCTCTCCTTAGGAAGGATTTTATCGTAATATTGGGCTTCTAGTGTTTTGCATAAATATGTTCATAGGATGAAAAATTTGAAATAGAGGCTACTATTACCTGTTTATACACAATCTAGCAAGAATTTTAAGATTGAGTCAATCACATAACCTTACTTCCTGAAGCTCTTAAAATTACCTATTATGTTCATTATTTAAAAAATTATGTAAATATATTAGGTGAATCCCCAGATATTGTAGAGACATTAACATTGTTGGCATCTAACCTCTCATTTGAGTGTGGTTTGACTACATAGAGGAAAATTTTAAGGGATATATTTTAGATTCATGTTACATATACATTAAGAATGCTGCAGAATTATTTTTCAATCTGGACTGCCTAATGTGTCAAGCTGGGGAGACTAGAGAAACAAATTCACAGACACTCATGTGTATAAGAAAGACTTTTATATTCATGAGTAATTGAATATTGAAAAAACATCCCAGCCCAACACAGATCAAGTCTGATATTATCCCATATGTCTGATACCTACCTATCAACTCCTCTCCAGATTCATGGAATACAAGCAATGATGATGAAGAATTCTGGAAGATCACAGGCCAGTGGGTGGAAAGTTTTGTGGACTTTGTGGCAGTGGGAGCATCTCAGCACTGGTTGCCCCAACTCCAGAACTCTTGCTATATCAGGGTAGCTCTATCAGGCATGCCTTCAGTAATATACCCAGGGAGTGAATGTTTGACCTGCCTCCAGCAAGCTATTTATCTCTTTACCACCTCCAAATTAGGTCATCAAGCTGCGACCTGATTGACTAAAGTGATCAGATTTTAAGTGGGATACCCTTGACCAAGGGGGAAGGGAAGGTTCTTATTAAAAATTTGGTTTATATGGAGCGATAAAAATTTTCATAGAACACAAAAATAATATTGTAATATATTTATTTTAATGTTAAAATGCCATGGGATGTTGATCAAAAGCAGGATGTCTGGTCACCTCTTCATGCTTAAGTTTCAAATTGACAACAGATTATGTAACTACCACCGTTCATTAAGTATCAGAAGAAGCCATATATAACGAATTCAACAGGTGGAGTTGTACAGTGATAATTATTTATTACAATAAGGATATTGAGAGCATGATATATATGTGTGTGTGTGTGTGTGTGTATATATATATATATACATATATATATATATATATATATATATAGAGAGAGAGAGAGAGAGAGAGAGAAACAATAAGAGTCAGGCACATTTCACATCAGGGTAGCATGCTCATCTCCACCCTGCTTGGTAGTCCATGTGGAGAGAGATTAGGGGAAGGGATTGCATGATGAGGGAGAGGAAATGAGAGTTTCCGGTGCTCAGGGGCAGGACAGTGTCAGGAGGGAGAGGAAACTTTAATTTTCCCCATTTAACTAACCGTATGCGAGACACATGAGCTCTGTCTCACTGGGTCGGGACATGTAGCAAGAGGGGGCTGTCTTAAGGGCTATATGGTGACAATGGCTTAGGGATGCCTACATGACTAAGGAAAGAAGGATGCAATAAGGGAAGACCTCAGACTCCTGGGGATGGTAAACAGGTCTGTCTTGTTAGGAGTCATTGACAATGGTCCTTGAATCCCACCCACAGGCCTCGAGGGAAGCAAACCATCATCCTAACAGCAGGGGAGTCAGCTTTATCGTGAGTCACACAAAGACCTCAGATAACTGGGAGCTTCAGGGAGAATAGTTAACTTGCACACTAAATGCTGGTAAATAGCTTGCTTAATATTTTAGAGTTAATTGTGGAAAGGCCCCGTCTTAATCCCACAGTTAAGATATAGAGGAAGAGGTTAACTGGTGCTATCAGAGAGGTGAAACTTAAAACATTTCTGAAGGGGGTACCAGAAGCAGGATGACACTAGGAAATCATAAAGACAGAAACCACAAATGTGTGAGAGATGGTGGTGGTAGTCAGGAATACAATCAAGACTCACCAGGCAATTCACATTCAATCCAGGGCGCATGTATGTGTTATCTTACTGAGATGAATTATCAGGACATAATCTAATGGTTAAGGCTTTAACAAAGGTCAGTTTTCTAAATGAGGCTATTGCAATAAATAACATGGGGGTCTATCATTGACCTCTTTTGACTTCCTTACTGCCAAGAGTTGGGTATCAGGCATGGCTCTGCACTCTATCCTTTTCTACACTATTCTCACCCCAACCCCTCCTCCCATGACACTCGACTTTTGTGCTGGCTTTGATAATTCATTACAATGACCACGTAGAATTCACAAACAATACTCAAAATTGTAGTTTTTTTTTTCTTAATACAGAAGTTAACAGGTTCGCACAGCTGGGATAAGCAAACAGTAAGGATTCGGTCATCAATGTGTCATAAAACCTCTCCTGGGCCAACAGTCAGGTCCCTTTCCTGACCTCACCTTGGAGTCATATGATCGCTTGGCTTCTGGCTCTGTGGATTAGGAACCAGGCCCGTGTCTGTGTCTCACAAGCCTATCTTCTCTGTGTCACAGTCCCTGGTGTCTATGTTCTTTGCCTCCACTGCTTCAGACAGACATCCAGAACGTGGTTTTCCCCCCAATGGTTTTATGTTTCTTTCTCTCTATTGCTTCAAAGATGACCCATCCTTATAGTCATTTGGGTAGTACTGAAAACTGACTAATCCCTTCTAATAGTGTTACACAGGTCATATTTCCATAACCCCATCCAGTCATTTGGTGGGAACTGTCGAGACTTGGATGGGTGGAAGAGTCATATTAAGAAATTTTATTCTAACAGAACTATAATCAACGAAAGAAGAACTGGAGGTTAAATGAAGACACAAAGAAAAACAATTCAAAACAAAACACTCATTCAGAAAGTTAAATGGTTGTATTAAGGTTTGAATAAGCTATGGATGAAGTACTGAAAGCATTTAGGCTTCTATGCCAGGAAATCTGCAAGACAGTTACTTTGCCAACTGACGGGAGGAGAATCATTTTAGCACCCATTCCAAAGAAAGGTGATCCAACAGAATGCTCAAATTCTAGAGGAGCACCATTGAAATTGTATACAAATAAATATCTTTCTGAAGAACATCCAACAGTGGTTGCAACATTGACAAGAACTTTCTAAAACTACATGCAAGATTCAGAAGAGAACGTGGAACAAGGAATATCACTGCTGATGCCAAATGTATCTTTGACTATAAAGCCAGAAAGATGTTAACTTGGTTTGTATTGATTATACAAAGGCATTGAATTGTTGAACCATGACAATTGTGGAGCACCTTGAAAAGAATGGGAATTATGGAACACTGCACTGTGCCCCTGTAGAACTTAAACAAGGATCAAGGTGCATGTGAACAGAGCAATTGGATGCAGCTTGTTTTAAAATCAGAAAAGGTTTGTATCAAGGCTTTATCACCCCACTGTACTTATTCCCTCTGTATGCTTATCAAAGCATTAGCGATGCTGAATTGCATGAAGAGGAATGACTGGAGGGAGGCTTATTAACTGCCCGCAATACGCAGATGAGAAAAACCTTGATTACTGAAAGTGAGAATGACTTGAGGCATCACTGATGAAGTTAAAGGGCAGCAGCCTTCAGCATTACAATTCAATGTAAAGAAGCTGCAGATTCTTTTCAACTTAGCATTGGAAGAAATGGACAAAAGAATGAAGTTACAATGTATTTGCCTTGGTTAGATCCATAAACAATGAATGTTTATGAAAGCAGGAATCAAGGGATCAAAAGATGTGCTTAATCTGTGTACAAGGCCTTTGTAGACTGGAAATGCAGGGATGTTGGTTGGAGGAATAAGGAAGGTGTGCCTGGCCCAAGCTGTGGTGCTTTCCATTGTAGCAGATGCATATGGAAGTTGGCCACTGCATAAGAAACAAAGAGGAGGAACTGTGGTGCTGGTGAAGAGTGCTGAAATATAACCCATGTTCTGCTAAACGGGGAAATAAACCTGTCTTGGAAGCAATGCAACAGGACTGCTCCTTAGGGACAAGACTTCATTTTACTTACTTTGGCCTTGTTGTCAGGAATGATCAGTCCCCGTAGAACAGTGGTTCTCAACTTTTCTAGTGCCATGACCTTTTAATAAGTAATGGGGTATTCTATTATGTTGTGGTGATGTGGTGACCCCCAACCATAAAATTCTTTTCATTGCTATTTCTTGGCTGTAATTTTGCTACTATTGTGAAGCAGGCAAACCTTGTGAGAGGTTTATTACACTCCCAAAGGAGTCGCGACCCACAGGTTGAGAAACTCTGAAGGACATTATGTAGAAGGGCTTTATGCTTCATAAAGTATAGCCACAGCAAAAAGAGAGAAAGACCCTCCGTGAGATGGGCTTACACCATGGCTGCATCAGTGGGCTCAGGCCTAGGAACACCTGTGAGGACCGCGCAGGACTGGGTGGACCATCCTTCTGCTGTGCCTACTAAGGGAGCTGTGGAGTCTGGGCAGTTCACAGGCCTCCAAAGCACAAGTTTAATATCTGAATTTCCACAATGGAGATAAAATGACACAAATGTGGCAGAATTCCATTCCTCTTTGTAAACACCCAGCATCTTAGAGACATAGGTTTCCATATCATGGAAAGTCCATTTTGTCATTCATGAAGAGTGACTCTGGAGGGTGTGAGAGCATTAGGTGCGTAAATGCTTGACCAATGTTGGCTATACTAATTATGATTTTTAAAATTTAAGATATCCAGACACAGATAAAATGACAATTATGAATAATTATCACTTTGATGAACAGCATTCTGAATATTGTTGAAACATCCTACAGATCCTGCATTATTCCTGTACTGTTAACAGAATTTTGTATTAGCCATCAAGTCTAAAGTTTCAATAATTTTCATAAGTAGTAACATTGCTGTTAATAAATAAAAGTTAAGCATTTTGAATGAGGTAATAGAAATTAATAAACATACAGAAATAAAAGAATGAGATCTTAGAAATCACCAAAAGTGACTTCTTTTATTTTGCTGCTTTATAAACAGAAAAAGAAATGGTCATGTATGTTGAGTAATGTTTTAAAGCATTTTTCCACATTCTACATTAAAGATTGCATTTTTACTTGAATCATCTTTCATTTAATTTAAGTGTTTTCATTTTTATAATGTTGAAATCAGATTATTGTGGGGAGGGGTAAAGAGGTTAGTCTATTCATTTCAAAGAGATGGCATATTTACAGTGAAAATTGTTCTTTTTTACTTTGAGAATGTTATTTCCTTGTCTTTGTAGGAACATTGCCGTATGCTTAAATGCATATGCATAACCCAAATATTTTAATGTTTATTTTTCTGTCAAAAGCAAAAATTATTTCCTGAGTTATTTCAGTCATTTATTTCTCTTTCAGTTTATCACTTTGTGTTTTATGGATAGGATCACCCTTCAAATGAATAAAACTTAATATTTTTTACTATAAAATTAGAAAAAATAATTCAGTGTCTTAAAATGTCTGAAGTGTTTAACCAAGAGTTGTAAAAGTTTTAAAAATAAGACTGCGAGACGGTTTCACATTTGGGAACTAGGCTTTGCTTCACATACTCTGGCACATGAATTAAAGTTTCCATGGTCCCAGAGACCTAATGGTAATTCCACATTGCTGCTTCCCTCTAGGGGTTCATAGTGCTCAGTATCAACTTTCAACCTTTCTCTGAATTCATGCTAATTAAAAAAAATGTTTTGCCACCTTGAGTTTTTTGTTTAATGGACTCAATAGTTAATAGAAAATTATAGTTATTGCTATTGCTTTATTATTTATGAACATCTCTAATTAAATTACTGTAACTGGAGGTAGTGACAGGATTTTTAGACATTTCAAGACTCAGGAACAAATGTAGAACATTGACTCTTCATCAGCAACCTCTCCCGTTTGCAGCTTCATGTTCTGATTTTCATCTTTTGTTTTGGTAAGGGCGTTTCTAAGCATAAAAATATATGAAGGACAGTAAATGATCCTGGTATAGTAAGTCCTCTGATTCAGGGCAGAATAGCCTCTGCTAAATACATTGATTGCTGTTTTTTTGTTATTTGTTGCTATTATCAGTTGTCATAAATTTAACTCCAATTCACAGTAACCTGACACACAACAGAAAGATACAGGAAGCCTCAAGGAACCTCTAGAGTGCTGGAGGCTAAGCATTGGCCTGCTGACCACAAGGCAGGTGGTTCAAACCTGTCAGCAACTCCGTGGGAGAAAGATGAAGACAAGGATGGCACATACCCCTGAATTATTTACAGCCTCAAAAAGCCTGTGGAATTGCTGTGAGTTGGAATCAACCAGATGATCATGAACTCTTTTTATTTACTTATTTTTATGCAATGATCATAATGGTTGGTCTGTTTGAGTCCATTGTTCTAGCTATGGGTTCAGCTCAATTGCGTTTTTCCATTATATTTTGCTGTTTCTCCACTTCCTCACGGTCTTGAACTATACCAGAAGTAATGCAATATAAATTTATGTTGCAAAAACTTATTTAGGTTTGAATTACGTAGGTCCATACAAACTTTGGATAAGTATGATCTGTGTATATGGAAAAACTATTGGAAAACTGCACTACAAAATTCTGTCTATATATTCTGACTGTGATATAGCCAATAATTATATATGAGTTAATTATATGTAAAGCAATGAGAATTCTGTTAATGAAAGACTGTAGCTCAGTAATATATATATGTATATGATTATAATGATAGTGATAGGCTGAAAATATAATGCAATATTATTGTTTTTATATTAACATTAAAGTAAGTTTAGATAAAATTTTTCAGTGAAAACACATATATGTATATACACACATATAACTCTAGGTACACTTTCATACTGGATAATGGATCTTTCTACTTTCTTTCAGAAATGTACTAAAGAACTGTGAAAATGGAACAGAGAAACCATCTAACCTCCTCTAAGTTCACCAGGTAAAATATGCATCATCATCATCAGGATCACCCATGCCAGGGTAACTCCTGTCAAGTACAGCTCAGACACACCTTCACCCTGAAACTTTTTTTTAAGTAATGCTGACATCGTGCATCCTTCCAGGGTATACTCTACTTCTCTGGTGGGTTTGAGAGCTTGTCCAAATGGCTACATGGAACTCAGAAAACAATTATCACTATGGAATATATTGTAGAAGTAACCTATTATAATTCAAGATTGGAAAAGGCTCAGGATACAGTTCTAGCAGGAAAAGGCTCATCGTAGTTGTGTTCAAAGTTAACCTTAAAGTTAATCTTCAAAGAGTAACCTTACTCTCCCACCCTTACTCAACTTTTCTCAGCCTCCTTAGTGTCTGCTTTGCTCAGTTAAGTCTTACAAAATGCATTAGCTGTACTGAGTGAGTAAGTGACCAGAGACATGTTACTTTACCAGTAAGACTGCCCCGCGGTGTTCAGCTCTAGTTTTGTGGATTGGCAGGCAGTTCCACCAAGTCCCCAGAGACAGCTCACTTTACCAGCCAGCCTCCCGCCCAAAGGAGTGTTCTAGATCTTTGGATCAAGCAGTCCACGGTGCAACTTTCTGCTTGTCTCCTGGTTCTGCGCCTTTGCTGTTGTCACTTTATTGCTGCTCCTTGTGGCCCCTCACCATCTGGAGAGACACAGCTGTCTTCCTGATCAAGGAGGGATAGTGCAGGGATCTCACAGCCAAGGGGTATGTTCCACTTTTGGCTCTTCATTCTTCTCCTTTTCTTTTTTTCAGTTTGATCCTGCTTATTTATTTATAAATTGGGGGCTTTGCTGTCTCTAATAGCAATCTATACATTAATTGTAGCAAGCGGATTTGTACATATACGGCAGTCTTTCTTTCCTAGAATTTTTCTTTCTACTTGAGTTCTTGGTTTCAGCTCCTCTTTTTCCCTCCCTTTCTCATGACTCCTTTTAAAATTATGACTCTCTTCATATCTTGCACAGTTTGCTTTCTCCCTTCACATTTTTGTTGTTTGTCCCACTTGGGGAATGTGGTTACACATAAATCATTGTGAGTAGTACCCCCTTTTCCCCACTTATTTCTCTAACTTGCCCCCACCCCCATGGTATCCCTACTAACATTATTGTTCCTGAGGGCTTTGTCTGGATCCCACATGTCCAGAGCTCTTACCTGTACCAGTGTACATGCTCTGGTCTAGCCACATTTCTAAGATAGGATTGGGATCATGATAGTGGGGGAGGGGGAGCATTAAAGATCTAGAGGAATGTTGTGGGTTGCATAGGTGCTATGTACACACTGGCTGCCTTGTTCCTTCTTTGTGACTCTTCTGTGAGGGGATGTACAATTGTCTATCTATAGATGGGCTTTCCGTCTGCACTTTAAGGCCTTTCATTTGCATCAGAGCGATTGTTCCTTTTGGGTCTACTGATCCCTGAAACCACATCCTGTTGACCCTTCATGAGCACATGGACTGGTGTATTTCTTCCATGAGGGCTCTGTTGCTTCTCTGCTAAAAGACCACTTGTTTTTCTTCAGGCTTGTAAGACCCCAGGTGGTATATCTTCCTGTAGCTGGGCCGCATCATCTGTCTTCACCACATTTGCTTATGCACCTATTTTGTCTTCAGTGATCCTGTCAGGAAGATAAGGATCACAGAATGCCAGCTTATTAAAACAAAGTGTTCTTGCTTTGAAGGAAGATTTGAGGAACAGCTTTCACCCACAAAAAATTGCCAAGTACCATATTTACATTATTATCAAGTTATTCAATCCCTTTTCTGGGCCAGAAGTGGCTCAGATCTGTATAATCCTACTCAGTCTTTTGGTGGAAATTATGAAAACTGGCTAGAATAACCACATGAAGCCATTCACAGCACTGTGATGCCAAACAATTTGGATTAAAGGAAAGTGAACACTTATCTGGTAGCTTCTAAATATCTAAGCAAATAGAAAATAGATAATTAAGGAGGCAAAATTCTTTCATTCTGATACGACTGCTGCAATGTGTTAAATATAAAATGCAAACATTCATGAAAATTGAAAAATAGCATTTTTTTCCTATGCAGCACACCCATACTCTTCCCTCTCTGTTGCTCTAGATTTTCTAGGGAAAGAAAACAGTGACATGTATGTATGTATAAGAAAGAGACTTATATCAAGAAAGCAGCACAGTCCAGTATAATGCAACTCAGATGCTAACTGGATGTCCCTCCAGATACAGAAGCAGGAAACAGCAAACGAACAGGAAGAAGAATGGGGCACAGAGGATCTTACACAAAGGCCACCAGCTCAAGGAGGTGTAATGAAGCTGTGACCTGATTCATAGCTTGAACTTCACCCATAACATTTTATATGTTTTGCCAAGATGGCACAACACCTAACCTGCACACCTTCCTTTATATTTTCTAACCATGTCTTTGAGAATTGGTAGTCTAGTCTGTAGAGTTTAGCAGTCTCAAACCACAAGATACTCCACAGTAAAAAGAGATTTGCCTCTCAGAAAGAATCATAGTCTCATGTGTAAGATAATTGGACAGTCCTTCACAAAGGGGCCACATAGAAGGGATGATATATCCAGAATTTGGTATAGAACTGTCCTCTAGTTCTTTAATATTTCTTCCCCTTACTGTTGTAGTCTTCGTTTTGCCTCATTAATCTTGCTAGACCTGCATATGTTCATTTGTATAATTAAGACAGTTTGATGCATGAAATCCAAGATAGATAAACCTTTCATGGGCAATAATAGGAGTAATCATTCCCTGAGGGTACAGAAATTAAAGATGGGGAAGAGGGCATCAATAGCAATAATAACTGTATAACCCTACTCAAGAGGAATGAATAACAGACTTGTAGATGAGTGGATACATTGGATGGTATATGATATAGCATAAATGAATGAATAATTAATTAATAAGTGTGTTAGTCTGGGTAGACTAGAGGAACAAATTTCAAAGACACACATATGGATATAAGGAATGAGTTTATATTCAAGAGGAACAGGACATTGAGAAAATATCTCAGCCCAGTTCAGTTCAAAGTCCTAAGTCCAATATTAACTCATATGCCCCAAATCAGTCTATAAAGACTCCTTCCAACTCATGAAGTCACAGGTCAGTGGGTGCAGAGTCCTAGCACCGACAGGGGTCTCCCCATGTCTCCTCACTTCCAGGGCTCAGGGTCCATCAACAGCATCCCGTGGTGGCAGAAGCAATTCATTGTTGGCAGAGGCCTCCATGTGGCCGCTCCAGCCTTAGAGATCTGGCTCCATCAGGGCAAAGCTATGTGGTCTCTCCACCGGCTACTCCAGCCTCCTGGATGCCATCATCCTGTGCTGTCCGTGATTAATCGTCTCTGAGACTAACTCCCAACAACTAGGGAAGATAGCTTCTCATCTTCATGAGGGAAATATCACGAGATTTCCCAGAAGTCTCAGGAGAAAGCCGTGCCCACATAGAGGCCTCATTGGTTACTCAATGGCTATCTCCAGATTAGCAGGCTAGACTATACTCCTACATCTCAATCATAAAATTAACATAAGCACATGGATTCCCAATAGTTCCTAGGGGTTTGGGTGGAGGGTGGAGGGGATAAAGGGAAGCTGATAATAAAGAGTTCAAGGAGAAACAACGTCTTGAAACTGATTGTCACAGGTGTACAATTATGCTTGATTTACTGTAGTTTTTTCAGATCATAATACCCCTTTCTCCCCAAAGTAAGGGAAAATGAGGGTGCATCTTATGGTCTGAAGGTGCGGTACCCCAGAACATTTTGGTATACAGGTACTATTTTGTTCACATTATTTTTTTCTTGTTTTCTTGGTCTAAAAACTGGGTTTGTCTCATGATCATGCACAGCTTATGGTATGAAAAATATGGTAATTGAATTAGTGATTATTATAAAATTATTGAAAATTAGTAATATACACTATCCGAAAAAAAAAGAAATAAAACAAAATACTGGACAAAGAAAGCTATAGTCTCAGAAATCCACAAGGCAGTTTTTCGCTTTCACCATAGGGTGACTATCACTCAGAATCAACTTGAAGGTAGTGAGTCTGGTTTTGGACAGCAAAATAAGGTATTTTGTGATGAACAGTTTGTGACAATTAAGAATAGTTTCCACCACATGTGAGGGCAAATCTACCCATTGAAAGCAAAGTTTCAAAGATGGTAGTGCGCAGTTCAAGGATGGATGTCTATCACAATGCTCCAGAAAAGGGTACCCTCTTCTGAGTTTTACATCATACATCTTAAGCTTATACTTTTTTCCCCATTTTACATACCATAACAAATCATCCAAGTTGTAAATAAATTCCCTATTTATTACTGCTTCACTTTGCTAGCCAGGGGAAAATGTGTGTGAAACTGAGCATAAAGGTCTAGCAGCAGTTGTCTATGACTAAGATGTTCTTATTCTGGGAATGCAAGTATATAAAATATTGACCAGCACATGAAGCATATTGGAATAAATCATAAAGCAGCTGCCAGAGGCGCTAATTTGTAGGATGAAGATGTGCTTGCTGATGCTTCTCCACATTTTGCTGCGCAGTCATTGCAGAGACATGAGTGTCTGGGTTGGTCATGTTCTACACATTACCTAGGTTGTCTTTCCTCAGACTTAAAAGCATGAACTTGCTCCTTAAAGTAAGAATCTCTTTCTCTCAGGTGATTTTGATTATTGGTTGTCTTCACCAGGTCACCTTTTTAAATTAGTCATCACTTACTGAATTATTAATAAAATGAATAATATATATATATATATATAGCATGCCCATATTTCCAGAGAGAGGCTTATAAAAGCCACCATGCATCTTTAGTTTATCATATCATGGCAGTTTGTGCATTCCTGCTACCATGGAATCTATGATAAGTGTATTTGAAAATCAAAGCAAGGTTACACATAATGGAAGCTTCCCAGGATGGATTTCAGATTAAGATAGACTAGGAAGAAGTAAGGGGCACATCACTTCTAAAACGAAGCCACTGAAACCTATAAATAACAGTGGATTACTGTCTGATTTAGTGCTGGAAAATGAACCCCGCAGGCTCAAGGTATTCAAAATATAAATGTTAAGTGCTGCCTTCTGAATATAGAATCAGTCTTAAAGAGCTGGATAGATCAAAGCTTTGGAGACTGTCACTAACTCTTGGGGATCACTCAAATGAGAAGAAACTGCTGCAAATGTCCAAGAGTAGTTGGCACTTGGCGGGAGGGGGCTTTCATAGATTTATATCATTGCTGAAGCAATGTTAACATGTAAATAGTAATGAAAATAACTCTGCTTAAATATTTGTATTACTGAACTATGTTGATTTACCTCTAAGGTATTGGCCATACACAAAATGTTTCCTTTAAAAATTTAATTAAGAATATGTGGAATTTCCAGGAATGCTCCTGGCAGATGTTTTTAAAAGAAACCATGTGCCACTATATATTTTAATTGAGCATATGTCTCCTATGTTTGACATACAATTCAGGATATAGTGACAGCTTACATAACTATGGTAGTAAAATTGGGTCTTAATTTACATGATATAATTTTATATTTAAAAAGTAATGTTTTGAGTTATTTAGTCAATCCTTTTGTATATTAGGAAACTAAGACTATCATGATCAGTGATAGAAGATGAACTATCATCTCTTCATGAAATAAGAATATATAAAGATATCAAGAAAAAATTATAACATGAAAGTTATGAAATCAAGCTGAACTAATCTGAAATTGTTTTCCAATACATTAAAAACTATATCGTATAGGGCGAATTTTTAAATAGCTGTCAGAAGTGTTTCCTTGTTTTCTAAGTGAGGCATGATGACATGGATTAAATGAGACAATGTGCTTAAGGTATATTCTTATATAAGAATTATAAGCATCAAACTACATAATGCTCAATAAATTATGTTTATTGTCAATATGTTGGAGGGGGCTTCAAAAGTTTATGAAAATTTTCATCATCCTATTATTTCATTTCCATGAATATTTAAACCCCCCACTTATATGAGTGCTGTGTATAAAATAGATTTGGATTTGTTGTCATCTGAATAATAAAGAGGAGCTTATGACGGGGACTCAAGTAGAAAATGTTTGGAAATGAATGTGGCAGCATATGTACATGTGTACTTAATACAAATGATGTATTCAATGTTATAAGGGCTGTAAAAGCCCCCAATAAAATCTATATTAAAAAGAAGAGGGGGAAGGAGGAGTTTATACCAAGGACTCAAGAAGAAAATATTTGGAAATGAATATGGCCACATGTGTACAAATATGCTTGATACAAATGATGTATTGACTGTTATAAGAGCCCTCAATAGCCCTCAATAGCCCTCAATAGCCCTCAATAAAATTATTGGAAAAGATGTTTGTGTACATATATATGTAAATGCAACAAGGAAACAGATGGACTTTGAGCCTCCTCTTAATCTTACCTCTGTACAAAAGTGGTGTGTTCTGATCATATGGTACTGTAGGATACCCAAATCCTTGACAGGATCGCTGAGTACAAAATGGGTGCATAAGCAAGTGTGGTGAAGAAACCTGATGGTGCCTGGCTAGCAAAAGCTATAACATCTGGTGTCTTACAGGTTTGGAGTTAAACAATTAGCAACCTGGCAGGGAAGCAACAAAAGCCATATGGAAGAAGCACACTCTTAATGTGATCAAGGGGTGTTGATGGGCAAAGATATCACAAGTTCAAAAAACATATATAAAAAGAAACTGGATGCAGTAGATACATCCAGGGTGCAGTGTGGCACTGACTAACATAATTATCCTCTAGTTCTTTCTGACTACCTCCCCTTACTATTGTGGTTCATATGTGTTTGCCTGTGTTAGTCTGGATACTCTAGAGAAACAAATCCATAGACACTCTTATGTGTATAAGAAAGAGTTTCAAAAGAAAAAAAAGAAAGAATTTCATATACCAGAGCAACTATACATTAAGAAAACATCTCAACCCAGTCCAGTCCAAGGCCATAAGTCTGATATTAGCCCATATGTCTGATACCAGTCTATAAAATCTTCATAATCATAAAACACATGCAATGATGCTGAATTCAGAATAAGCACCAGTCAGGTGGGTACAATGTCTTTGGATTCGATGCCAGTGGTGCTGTAAACATCTCAGTGCTGACAGGGGTCTCCAATTGGCTCCTCCAGCTTCAGAGGTCTGCTTGCATCCATGTGTCTTGTCCGGCTCAGGGCACTAGGGTAGCTCTGTGTAACTTCTCCTCAGAAATGTTTCAAAGGAAGTCAGCCTTGTCAGACAAGTGTCTCCAAGGGAGTGACAGAGGTAGTGTCTCCAACCCCCAAGAAGGGATAACCACATTTTTCAGAATACTCAGAGTCGAAGGCCATGCCCACACAGAGGTCTCAATGACTATCTCCAGATCAACAGGTTAGACTCCACACACACACACTCTTAATCTCCAAATTGACACTACATCAGGTGACTTCCACAATGTCTCATTGATATAATAATAATAAAAGCAATAATAAAATTTACCGCATAAACTAAACACTCTTGATAAGGGATGAGGACATTATTCACAATAATTTCAGGATAATAGGGATATGGAATTGTCTCAGGCTAGTTTTTAAATCCTTCCTTCTTCCCAGTACCATGATCTGAATCCTACCTTACAACTCCAGTTAGACAAAAGGTTGTATACTGGTACAGATAGGAACTGGAAACATGGGATATCCAAGATAGATGATCCCTTCAGGACCAGTGGTGAGAGTGATGCTACTGGAAGAGTGGAGGGAAGGTGGAGTAGAAAGGAGTAACCTGTTATAACCTATATATAACACTTCCTCCATGGGGTACAGACAACAGGGAGATTGGTGAAGAGAGATATCGGAAAGTGTCAAAATAATAATAATTTATAAATTATCAAGGGCCCATGAGGGAAGGGGGGTAGAGAGGAGTGTAAAAATGAGTAGCTAATATGATTGACTTAAGTCAAAAGAAAATGTATTGAGAAGGATGATGACAAGTGTGCTTTGCATACAATGAATGTATGTAAAGATTGTGATAAGAGTTGTAAGAGCCCCCAATAAAACATTTTTTAACAACAACACCACAGTGATAATAATGCGAGTAATGAAAGAATTTACACTATGAAGCAGTGGTAAAAACACTCTGCGAAATATAATCCCAGGGCCTCTAGACATAAACAATTCTTCTCAATAGAGAAGTTTACTCAGCCAACTCATCTTCAGCAGCAAAAGAATTGCACACATTTCTCAAAACTGCCCTTGGAATATTGAGGGAATCCTTTACAATTGTACACCTTTTTAATAGGTCACCAAGATGGAAACCCTACAGAGGGTCTCTAAGAGGTAGATTACATCAGGCCTTTTAAGTAATGAAAGTATTGTTTTGTTAGGGCATCAACTCTTTCCAGACTTTCATGACCCTACAGGTCAATTGAACAAAACATTCTCCAATTCAATGTCACCCCCACAATCGTGCTATGCTTGAATATAACATGCAGACACTTTATCAATCCATTTCATTACAAATCTGTATTCTTGCTGATTCTCTGCTAAGTATTGCACCTTTGATAGTTGGATTTTGTGTAAACTTGACTGAATCAGGATCATTAATGGTTCAGCAGTTTATACTAACAATCACCATGCAAGGACCTAATAATATAGTTACTTCCATGATGGGATATGCCCTGGCCAGCCCAGGAGTTATTTCATTCATAAGGAGGAAGCAGTTGAGAGAAGATAGAGTGTGAGGTACTTCCTATAGAAGTGCTCCATGTGGAAAGCTTGGTTGTTTTTGGTGAGTCTGGATACTGCCTGTGGCTCACCAACCTCTGGTTTTTGGACGTGCGTCATAAGAGTGTAGGAGCCATTAATGGCTGACACCTGACCTGCCATCTGATCTCCCAGCCTTGGATTAAGTCATCTCTTCAATCTCAAGTCTGACCTGTTGACCTTTTATTCATTGACTCTGCAGACTGTGATGTGCTTGTCATCTTAGGTTCATATGCACCCAAAGCTATTCCTGGGGGAGGTGCCTCCAGCTTTACTTTGACCTACAGAATTGAAACTGGACTCTGTACCTGCTTCTAAAATTGAGAACAATTTTCTCAATATACATTTCTCTCTTTGGGTCTATACATATTTTGATATTTGAGGAGGTACTCCCAAATAGACTTTTTTCTATGTATCCAACTATCTTTTTTTACAACACAGCTTTATCACCTTCAGAGTACTCTCCATTACACATAATACATTTGTCAAATCTGCAATTCCATTCTTGGAAACAATTTTCAAACTCATCTTTTGAATAGCTGTATTAGTCTGTGTTGACTAGAGAAAAAATTCATAGGCACTCATATATGTAAGTGATAACTTTATATCAAAGAGCAATTATACATTAAGATAACATCCCAGCCCACTGCAGATCAAGTCGGTAAGTTCAATATTAGCCCATATGTCCATACCAATCTACAGATTCCTATTCAAACTCACACAACACATGTGATAACACAATCTACATGAAGAGCACAGGCCAGTGGGAGAAAAGTCTTGTGGATCCAGTGAAAAACTCTCAATGTCGACAAGTATCTCCATGTGACACCTTCAGATGCAGGGCTCTAGCATAGTTCCATCTGTCTTGTTAGCAGGAATGGCTCACAGGAAGAGAGTGTGTGTCCCCGCTCCAGGGAGATCTTTATCTCCATGCTGCCTCGAAATGAGGTCATGAAGCTGCTACTTGATTGAGAGGCAAGACTCCACCCCTTTGCATGTTGACACCAGATTATTTAACTACCACAATGATTGACCTCACCTCCCTCATTGTTTTCTTCACTGCTATTTTTTTCAAATCATTGTACTTTCATGTCCCTCTTCATTTGTGCCATGGGAGGTGGGGTGGAGGTGAAGAAGCTGCATAAAGTAAGGGCAGGTGAGTCAGGTGCATGCGGCAAGAAAGGCATGGTGCTTTTTTCCAAAAACTGGTGTACTGAGATAGCTATGTGAGTAGGTGCATTGTTTTAATGGCAAAAATCTGCCCCCCTGTCTGAAAAAAATCTTACCTTTTTTTTGTTACCCAACCTTTTCAGAATCTCTAAATATAAAACTTGATTAACAGTCTGACCTGGTGGAATGAATTCAAAATGCACGGTGAGTTGAAAGTTTTTGTCTGTTTGGGAAGTTGACTGATGTCCAGAATGAGGTTTGTCATCAATCGACATTTCACTTTTTTTTTAAGGAAGAAAGCTAGTTGTATATTTGAGTGTTTCTTATAGTGCTATCCTTGTAAGCTGTAACCGTTTCTGTGGTATTTTTCCTGAGCAGGAAATAAAAGATCACATTCACACTCTCTTTTTTTACATCCTCCTACACAAAAAAAGAGGTTTGAGTGAAATGTTTTTCATGAAAAAAACAACTGTGACCAGAGAGAATCTTCCCAGGTGATGTCACTGGGTGTGCTAACTCAGAGTGAGTTGCTGAATGCTTACTACAAAAACTCTGCTCAGCCCAGTGCAACTCTGGTTATTTATATATATATATATATTTAACTATATATTATGTAATATATAATTATATATACAGTATATAATATATATAATTTTGATTCTCTAAAGAATCATTCATTCTAACACATTGCTCTTCTGAAGAACATTTTAGGTATATTTCTTTCTCTTTTATTGGGGACTCATACATCGTTTTTCAAAATACATAAATACATATACTCTGGCAAGCACTTTCACATGCCTGCCGCCATTATGATTCTCCAAATATCTGCTTTTCCACATGAGTCCTTGATATCAGCTTCCCATCCTTTCCCTTCTGTCCCTACTTCCCACTCCCCCACCAACCCTCAATACTTTATAAATGATTATTGTTCTTCATATCTTACACTGCCCAATATCTCCCCCCTCCCACTCCTCTCATGTCTGTTTTCCAGATGGGAGGTTATGTGTAGATCCTTGTAGTTGGACCAGTCTCTCTACCCCATCTTCTCTCCACCCATCTGGTAACTCCAATCTCACCACTGGCCCCAAGGGGCTCATCTGTCCTGGGTTCCCCATACCTCCAGCTCTCATCTCTACCACTGCACCTTCTCCAGTCCAGCTGGATTTTTAAGGTAGAGATGGAACCATCATAGCTGGGGGGAGGAAGCCTTCAGGAACTAGATGAATACTTTATCAAGGTATATTTCTTTAAGGTAGACTTATTCATTTTTCTGGTAATTTGTAGTATATTCAATATTCTTTGACAACACTATAACTCAAAGACATGCATTCTTATTTTGTATTCTTTATTCATTGCTTAGCTTTTGCATACATATGAGGTTGGAAATTTCATGTTTTCAGACAGATGTACCTTACCTCAAAATATTATCCTTACTATTTATCTTATAGCAAAGCTGAAATATGGATGGGCATAAAACATCAACTGATTGTAACAAATACGAGACATTGAATCAGAAACATGTTTAAAGGATGAGATGCTGTACTTCAATATTCATCAGATATGTTATGTCATAACTTTATCTGTAAATATTTCCCTAAAATGAAAACTGCATAGGTATAGAAAACTAAAGGTCTCTCCTCTTCTTGTTTCAAATGATGTTTTTTCCATTCTCATAGCTGTGATACATTTGATAGTTCCTGTTTGAGATAGATTCTTGTTTTTTTGCCAGGGCACACAGTCAGCATTTCATCACATTGTAAGCTGTGGTTGTCACTGGATAACATTGAATTATTTATGTCAGGAACAGCAAGTGAAAACTTGCATCAACTTACTGGTGGAAGGAATAGATTTTGATCAATGGAAATCAAAGGATGCTTTTACGTGTTGGAGATGCAGAGAAGTGTCTATGGAACCTCGGTGACTGACTTGGTCACTGCCTGGTATTCTCATTGAAATCGTGAATAGAAGAATACAGCAAATTTGCTGAGAACTATTTGACTAGCAAGAGCTCAGTCCTCCGTAAAGGTCTGAGTTCCACTTCCAAATGTGTCATCAATTCCTGTCCATTTGAAAGCAGAGAAAAGGCAGCAATTCTAATGAATAGTGGAGGATGGAAAGAATGAAGGAGATATGAGTTGATTTCCTAGTATTTCCTAAAGCAATGGGAGAATAGGAGCTGTGGCTTATTTCCCTAACTACCATCTGTAATACTGTAATAGATTCTGTCCTTTCTTAATACAGGTTTCTTTCTTTCTCTCTGTGTGTATATTTCCATACTGTACTCCCTCTTTTCCTCTTTTTCTTTCTTTTCTTCTTTCTTGTCCTTTTTTGTTCTTTCATTTCAGAAAGAGAAGATATGTCCTTCTGAATCATGAACATGTTTGTGTCCAAGTAATGCATTCTATGAGAAGCATCCACCTAGTATCTAATGATATCAGAAATAGTGTTGTATTCTTCCAAAACACAAAATTTCATAATTAGACAACTCTGTTCTGAGGATTCATTAACCATTCCCTGTCAAAACTTTCATAGGTCCTCATAATAATCTAAAAATCTTCTTTATTTTAGCTTTCCACCTACCCTTCTGAGGGGGAAAAAACAACTTTGTGTTTCCATTTGAAATAAGTCTCCATCTTCACTGACTCAGCTATCTTTTCTTTCTTACACCTCCTACCCCCACATGTCCTATTTTTCTACTGCTCTTGTGGTATCTGTTCTCAGGGGACTCACATGAACAAAATCCAAGTCTCTAAACATCTCAAATTTAATTCCAGGATTTATTACAGACTTAATTTATGCTTCTCCAAATCTATATTGTGCAGAGAAAATGAAAGGAAGAGCTACTGGATATACTGTAGTTTTATTTTGATGTGAATTTGTATGTGGACGGAACCATAGTATCATTACTAATAGCATGCAGGGTCCAATCTAAAAGTGATTTTAGTGACATGGATACAATTATTTGTTATTTTATTAAGTAATGCCCCTCCTTGCTCAAATCTTTCCATAGTGTTCTTGTTTTTAGTATAAATTCTCACCCTTGCTGTCTGCATCACTCCTGTCTTTTAATCCAAATTTACCTCTTGCACTCCTGTTCACCTTCTTGCTGATCCTCACAATCACCCAGCAGGTTCCATCTCAGTGGTTGTCTTCATACTTTGATTTGCTCTTTGCATGAGATGCCGATGCCTTATGTCCACACCGAGTGAATCTCTGCATTCAAATGACTACCTTATCTTACATCATTCTCTGCCATTTATTTAATACTGTTCTTAGCATTGATCACCCACCACCTCCAATTTGTGGCCATGTTGTTAGCCTCACCTACTAATATGTCACACTCATGCGAAGGAAGGTTACGATTAATTATCTTTTTTATGATCCCTCTGGTATGTAGAAGTGACCTGACACATAGTACATCCTCAATAAATACTAGTAGAGTGCTTGATACCTGTCATATATGGTAAAACATTGATGAATTTTTGTGGAAGCATAACTTTCATAAAATAAAAAGGCTAAGAGTAGATTGCAGTGAGTTTGGCAAGGAGACATAGTCCTAGGACTCCTACAACGGTAGGGACGCACATCTTCATCACCCCAGAATGTTCTTGGCATCTGTTTGACTAATTGGATTCAATGCTCACTCTGCCACCTCACACTCACTAATTTAGCTCTGTCAAAGTTTTTTTTTAAGTAGTTTGACTGCAGAAAGTCTATCAATTTTCATATGCAAAGTATTCTTGTTGATAAAACAATGTATGCTTTTCCTATGACCCATTTTGCAATAACTTTTATGGAGCATAGTGGTCCCAGCCCAGCTCACTACTCTACCACCAGGGTTCCCGTAGTGCCTTTGAGGGAGTGGAAATCTGAAAAAAAATTTCTAAATCACTTTAAAAAATTTTTTTTTTCTTTTTCTTTCTAAGTCACTTTTAACTCATATTGTTGGATCCTGTTTAATTGTGAGTCATTTTAGTACTTGTAATTCTAACTTCAAAAGCTCAAAATGAAATTAGGGGTCATTTAAATTACTCAAATGTGCTTTCTCAAAGCATAAAACAACCATTAAATTGTACCCTTTTCAAAATTGAATTATATTTCAAGTAAGCATTTTCAATTTTATGAGTACTTATTTTTTTTCAGTTGCCTACCCTGTCTTAAAATAAAGAGAAATTTACCACAAAGTGAATTGCTCTCTCTATGGGGACATGCTTTTTAGCTTTTAAGATTTTTCTACAACTATATTTAATTTGCATAGCAAATTTAACAGTGACGCTTTGTTTAAGAAGTCCATTATGAATAAGTTAAACTAGGGAAAAATGTACCAAGGAGAAGTAATATATACCACTAAAGATCAGTCAGTGCTTCCCCCCCACCCCACCTTCACTATTTCTAGTTTAGTAATCTTGTATCTCAGTAATAGTATGGTAATGATACATGTGTAACAGTTGTCAGAGACAATCCTGTGTAAGAAATGCCATTAATCTGACCATCTATATAAGATAACAAGCAAGGAAACTCTAATTGTCCCTTCATATAATCTAAATATTCAGAAGTACAGTATTGTCACAGAAGTAAAAACCCTTCTAATCCTTGAACAGGGCATATCCCATGGCTTCAGCACTTTATTTTCAAATTTAATTTTCAACATGATGTTGGTTGTTTCAGTCCCCCTGTCCCTCAAGAAGCAATATATCAGCCATTTTGGTTTGCACTCTACTCAGAGTTAATATGTAATATGTTAAAATGTAACTCTGAGTGCAGTAACTTTTTATGAAATTTGAGCAGTCAATATTTCATTTTTTAAGTTGTCTTGTTTCTGTAATTGTTGTTGATTTTCCCCTGGTCTCCTTAACACACTGCCAGTTGAGTCAGATTTGACGATGTCAGTACATGAGTGAGTTGCAACTATTTGAGATTCAAATCATCTACTGATTTTATTTTGAAAATGCAGATTACTCTCTTTTGAGAGTATTAATAAACTTTTGTTTTCTATGTTCAAGTTTATGCTGAAAGTATAAAAATAGGTATTTAGAAATGACATTTGCTTACTTGAAAAATGCATAGGGATTTTATTAAGATAATTATGAATGATAACTGTCATAAGTACTAAATCACTGTTTATGGATGTGGTATTATACAAAGTTTTATTTTCAGCCAGCAATGAAAGTAATTACATCACAATCAGAAAGCTTTCTCATTGTGAAAAGCAACAATCTGGCTTTCAGTAATCTAAGTTGCTTTTATTTATTTTTTAATATTTAATGTTATGTGTACAAGAACTTTGAGCCCTGTTTAGTGGTGTTCTCACTCTCTCTGTCTCTTTTTTTACTCACCTTCTTTTGCTCAACATATTCTCTGTATATGCACGATTGTAAGAAGAAAAAATTAAATATCATTTCAATCTCATTTTTGATAGAAACAAAAGGTGCTGTAAACCACCAGCCACTTGAATTTCACCACCTGTGGAATATTGAAAAAAGAAAATGTCAGAGTGTAATGACACATACATTGCCAATAGATTCCTTAATTACGGCATTTCTTCATGTAGCTGAATATTTTTTCATAAGCATCACCACAGAGTGAGATCTCAGTGATTCAAAGATTAGATTTGCCTCAATATACTTAGTAACAGGATTTCTTTACGCATCTATTACATATGCATTTTTTCACATTTTCTTAGAAATTATAAAGTAGGAAGCATTATTTTTAGACTTACCACTTCAAATATCTATGCTACTCCACTCCCTGACCAATGAACTCTCTGGTACCTAACCACAGCTCATTTTTCTGCATAACTAGCAGGAGCAATTACACATTTTGTACTATATATATATATATATATATATTTTTTTTTTTGACACCACTGATCTCCGGTGGTGGGAGTAGGAGGCCCAGCCCCACTGCTGGAATTGAACCTCCGTCCCAGTGGGCTGCAGTTCCGCGCACAACCACTACGCCACCGGGGCTCAGCCCTGTACAATATTTTTATTTGCATTGTTCATCATTTCAAATGACTTAATTGCATATCATTGTGGCAGATTAAGCAGAGCAAATATCTAATCAAATGGTCATTATTTGGTCTTAGTTCTCTAGTATAAATGTAACTATTGCAAACTACCAAAGCTCTTGTATATATTTTAACTCTAGACATGCTAAAATGATGGAAGGCAGAGACATGTCTAACCACTGGGTTTTGGCTATCAGTTTTGGGAACCAGAGGAGGTTAGATATAGACCATATGGCATTTCTTCAGAGAGTTCTCTTTTTCATTCCATGAAGAAAAATAGGAATTTTAATGCAGAAGTACATTCCAAATACAGAGATCTTGAATCCAAATAGCATTTCTAAATAGTTTGTCTTCTGATGGTGGAACAGTTAAGTGGAAGATGGAAAGTCCTAGAACTTCAGTAGGGGAAAATGTGTGATTTAACATGTGCTTCAGGATAATAACGGGGCCCTCACAGTTATAATCAGATATTTCATAGGTGGAATTGCTATTTGTGACTTACTTGGGAAAATGAAGAACATTTTACAATATCATTTCCATAGGAAAATGTTTTTGAGTTTCAAATGACTGGTTTAAAATAAAATTTGGAGGCAAAACTTCTTTATAACATGAATACTTTCAGTAATACATAATTAAAACTTTAACTTTTTAGTGATTATGTTCACAATTTGTAGCATAGAGTATCATATTTTGGACTTGGGATTATTTCTAATTTTTCCTGCAGATTATGACATAACAACTCGAAAGAATATTTACATCCTCATTTAGAAGATTGAAAAGCTCTTTTGTTGTTGATTTTTAATAGCTGGAAAGTCTTCATGATATCTTATATAAATGAATGTATATACATGCATATATACAAGTATATATTAATAAGGATTTGTCTTCTGATAGTGATATATCAGAACATTCCATGATAAGGTAAAATATTATCCATTGGTTTATTTATCCTATATCCTTTTAATAGCTGCTTGTTAGACTTGAGGATAAAGGAAAGAGTAATGTATTCTTTTCTTGAAGGACATCCTACAATAACAGGTATGGAAACATGAACATGGAAATTCAGTATGGTAAATTCAATACTAGCAGTTGTCTTTCACTGTACACATCACAGATATACTGTAGTTCAACACCTTCAAGCTGGTTCTCACGGATTTGGAGGTCTAGAAGTCCAGGAGAAGGCTACAAATCAGCTACAAAAGGGTTGATTAGAGTTTTTTTTTTTGATTAGAGATTATTTTAAGCATAAACTATGAATAAAAGGACCACAAAATATTGACCCATTTTTCATTTGGGGAGATAATAAATTTGAAGGAACTAGGATTATATGAGTTAAAAATAATGTATTTGAGGCTTTCTGGAAAATACAGATGGGGATCTTTCATAAGTTATACAATGTATTTCTATTTAATTTATAACATTTTATTTGAGTGAGCTCTAGAAAATATATTAAAAATCTTTTGTTTATGAAGCTTACTTTGTATGTAAAAAGATTATCAATGATTAGCTATAAAATATTTCAACATACAAATAAAGATGATCAAATGTTGAACTGTAATCAGTTAATGTAACACTTCTAGCATAATCCTTTATGTGATGTACTAAAGACTCCAGCCTTTATGTCTGTTGCTATGTCATTTTATGTCATTTTGAAAGGATTTCTTGCTGTGCTAATGTAGCGAGTCAAAGTGACAATTTTCTAGGGTATGTGAACCAAGTCACCCTCCTTTGTTTTCCTTGGGCATATGGTTTGCTGAAAGAAAAAACCACACCTCTGTTAAAGTCACTCTTTCATTATTAAAAACTAGAGAGCAGTGAGAGAATTACTGACACTAGCAAAGAAGAAGAGCCATAGTGGAGCATACTGGAGATCTCTGATTTAAGTGGTAGAGACTGAGACCAGAGAGCTGGACACCCAACCAGGATGGGAGAAAGCAAAGGAGCCATGTTCAAGCCAGCGCGAGGCAAAAAGTTCATGAGAAAGATGGAGGAGCTGGTCCAAGATTGTGAGCTTTTGAGGCAGAGAAACAGATGTGCTTCGTGGCCCATCGAGGCAGACATCAACAGATCATGTGGCTGAGAGACTAAAGACTAGAGAGATACTGGGTTGCCTCCTGAAAAGAAGTACAGCTGTGGAACAATGGCTATATCTTTAATGTTTACTGATCCAGATTTGTGGTAACCTGTTACCTTCCCTAATGGAAACTTAGGTTCCATTATAATGGTCAGTTTTGTATATTCATTCCATGTGACAATTGCAATGAAGTGTAGAACTCAGCAGAAAAGAATTCCATGGTAGTTACAGTTGATGTCAAAAGAAGGTAAAAGAAGGATGGAAGTATGCTTGTTCTCTGCTTCCTGCAAATAGGCCTTTGGCTAGTGCAGAGTCCCATTCTCCCCCTCCTTTGTGCTGTCAGAGTCTGTCAACAGTGGCCTTTGAGCCATTTTAACAAATGTCTGTCCCTTCAATAGAATAACCAAAGACATAAGAAGAATCAAGAGGGTCTTGTGCCATGACAACTGTGAGCGTAGAATAATAACAATAAGATGAAGTCTAAAAGTAGTGTGAAATGCTAAGTAAAATAAGAAAACAGAAATGGTCACTGAAGTTAGTCATCACACAATTGTTTAACTTTCCCCATTGGAGCTTCATTGGAGCTGTTGTGGCAGAGGCTCGCATGCCAACCTCCTGCAGTGTGAATCACATATGTGGCACGCAAGATACTGCTTTCAGAAGTTCAAGTGAAATGGAGAGAAATGGGTCAGTGATAGTCAAGACAAGATCAGATTGTGAACTTGAATACGCTATAATCTACTTGGAAGAAGATGACATTGAGATGGTAATTCTGATATAGAGAAAAGAGGGTGAAACACATTTTTGAAATGGGAATTGGGTTCATATACAGGACTCCACCTTGGGAAAATAATAAATGAGAAGAGGAAAGTATTACAAGGGAGATGTAGATTTGTGACGGATATGTAGTAATTTTGTTGCTCTTTTAATGACAAAAATTGTTTGTTTGGCAACAATAAAAGAGTCTTTTTTCAAAAAAATCGTTTTATTGGGAGCTCATACAACCGTTATCACAATCCACACATACATCCATTTTGTCAAGCAAAAAAAAATGTCTTCTAAGAGTAGAGCCTTTTATGCTGACTACAGAGGACTGATATGTGGCACTATGATTTCAACTAAGGTAGAAAATCATGAATTTTTATTTAATTCATATTTTAAAATCAAATTATTACTCCTTTGTCATCCAATTTGTCCAATATAAGTTTGTGTGCCAGATGGTAGGATCAGTCCAGTGCTCCTTCATTAAATGCTGAGGTTAGCAGTAAACCATTATAAAAGGTTTATCTAACACACACAAGGGTAAATTAAGAAGTATTACTGCAAAAAGGTGCTGTTTTTCAGGACCTTCAGGTCAACCCTGACTTATAATGCTCCTAAGTCCATCAGAAGAAAACACTGCCTAGTGTTGTGCCATCATTAAAACAGTTTTTCTGTTCTTCTTGCAGTCATGTGTCGACCCATCTCCCTGAGGGTCTTCTTTTTCCTCTCCCTCTGCTTGATATTATTTTCCAAGAATTGGTTCTTCCTGATAACATGTCCAATCCACATGGGACAAAGTCTTGCCATTTCCTATTGATGGATAATTTCTGACTGTATGTCCACTAAGGAATATTTATTTGTTCTTCTAGCAAGACACCATGCACTCAATATTCTTCACCAATACCACGTTTCACATGCATTAATGTATCCTTTGTTTTTCGTTTCCATTATACAACTCTCACATGCAGATGAGGCAATTGAAGATGCTATGGTTAGGGTCAGGTGCACCTTTGTCCTCAAAGTGATATCTTTGCTCTGTAACACTTAAGTAGGTCTGGTGCGGTAGATATTCCTAAGGCACTACATCATATTCCTTGAATGATGCTTTCATAAGTTTAAATGTGTATCCCTGCAAAATTAGCTGCTTCTTAGAAATCTATTTAATGATGTACAATTCACATATCATGCAATTGAATAGTTCAGTCAAATTAAGAATAGTTGTGCAATCATCAGCACAATACATTTGAGATCATTTTCCTCCTCTTTGCAGCTATTGTTATTAGCTCCTCATTTCCTCCCCAACTCTTTAACATCCCTTAATTAAGGTTCACTAATAATCATAGCCTTATTCTAACAACTACTTCTTGTGACTAGTACTTATGATCTCTCCTAATGGGGAGATTAGAGAAACTACAGTTACGTGTGGTGAAGAAATCAAATGGTGCCTGACTATCAGAATCATATCTGGGATCTTCAAGATTCACCTTTGAATGAACAGCTATCTAAATTGAGGTATCCAAATTTATATTCTGAACACCCAGTTTGCAGAAGGCTATTGATAACACTGGAAAGCTAAAATCTATTTGCATGGTCATCATGTGAGCTAAGTCTTTTGTTGAATTGCTTTGAAAAAAAGTTTGGTAATGGAAATAGCTTTGCTCTCAACATGAGACCTTTGTAAAGTGGATTGTGGCATATGCAGTTATGTTAAACTAAATGTTTATCACAATCTCATTTTTTAACCCATCTTAAACTAGTTCTACTTTCTAATGTATTCTGGTTTCTTTTTGTTTGATATTTTCTCCATTTTATTTTGTCATTGCTTTTTGTTTGGGTCTGTTTTCTTTCTTGATATATCTATATAGTTACACACACACATATATATATATATATAGATGGATAGATAGATAGATAGATAGTTAAGGTTTATTGTGTCAGCCTGACTGATAAACACATGTGGGAATAATTGAAGGGCAGAGAGATAAACAGCTCAGTGAGTCTTGCATTTTTAGTTCTCAGGTGATCTGAACAGGATGCAGCTGCCTTAGCCAGTGCCTTGCTTCAGCTTGCAAGGCTCACTTCTCCTCACATCCTTGAGGAGAGGCACATGGACCTATCCTGATGCAGTCCTGGGTGCTGATACAGCCATGTGGAGACTCCTGCCAGCGCTGAGATGCTCACTGATTCAACTTTCCTTCTGCAGTTGGCTCATTGTATGTGTTTTGTGAGATCGAAGAGGACTTTGCAGATCAGTGTCAGATATATAGGCTAAGTTGGACTTATCAGACTGTGTTGGGATAATTTTTCAATGGTGTGATGCTGCCCTTTATATAAAACTCTTTCCTTCCTATACATATGAGTTTCTGTCGATTTGTTTTCCTAATTTACCCAGACTGACACAGTAACTCTATAGCGACAGTAACTATATTAATAACTATTGAAAATTAAATTCTTGATAACTTCAATATTTTATATTATCATGATGTGCATTGATCAAATTTTGAGGGCTTTTGTTTTGGTTACATAGTACTCTAATTCATACTGAAGATTATAGTTTTGATATTCATCAGTAAGTACTTCACATATCCTTGGTTTTCAGTAAGAACAGTTGAGTCAACTGGTTGTTAACTAGTTGTTAATGAAATTTTCTCTAATCCTGTTACCATGTTATTTTTCATGTAGGCCTGCTTTTCAGATTATTTCTTACCATATAGATAGAATGAGTGCAGTGAAGTTATATAACCTTGATAAATTTCATTCTGGATTTTAAAACACAGAGTATGCTCTATTTGAAACACTGTCACATGATATATCTACTGGTGCTGATTGAACATAATTGCTCTGTGCTTCCTATTTTTCTTAATACCATTTATTGCTCATTTTGAATTACACTATTTAACTTTCACAGTCAATAAAGCACAAGTAAATATCTTTCTGAAAGGTCCACCTGACATCAATACTGATATCCCTCCTTTCACAGTTCCTGAATCTAGCTAGCAGCTACCTATCAGTGTACAGCTGTAGTCAACCTGGACTTATCTTCAGCAACATTTCACCTTATATTTATAATATTGTTCTATAGTTTCCACATTCTGTAGTGTAGCCTTTCTACTAAATTGATTCAAATAGGGATCTTCTCCATGGTATATACTCATCAGTCTTATAGCACTCTATTAGTTTATTGCGACATTTTAACTACTATTTCTTCAATTTGTGAAGCACTATTTTTTGACAATATCTCCTGTCCACTTTGACTTCTTATTTAAATGCCATCAGTTCTTAAACATATACAGCTGTTGGAATGGCAGTTCTTTTGGGTACAGTTTTACTGTTTTCCTATCATATTCTTCAAAACTTCATGTATCATTCAATAGTTTGCTCACAGAATGTTTCAATATATCAGTGTAGAACTTGATTTTTTTCTATAATTATTTAAGATAGAGGTATTTGGAGCATGTTCTTCCCCTTTTGATTCCGATCTTCAACTTTTTGCACATTTCATTATAATACTTCATGTTGACTTCTCAAACTGCATTTGGAACGTTTCTAGCCATCTCTTTTATTATTTCTTTTGTTTATTTAGTTACTCTATGCTCAAGAGCATATTTTTTTCTGACATGCATTTTAATCTTTTCTTTTAACTGGTCTTTTGCTTTCTTTATTTCTGATATTCTTATTGTCATATAGTCTTCTCTCAATAGTGTCACATGAGTCAACTCTGACATTGGGGTGTCCTCGAGATCATGATTTACTCTGGCTAAGTTGTTCTAATATTCTTCACTTCAGTCTGACCTTCTTATTGCCATCAAGTTGAATCAGGCCCATAGTGACTCCAAGGCAGGGTAAACAAGCTGCTTTAAGTTTCTGATAGTGTAACTGCTTACAGGACTAGAAAGGCCTGTCTTTCTTAAGCAGAGCACCTGATGATTTCAAACTGCTGACCTGGGAGTTAGCTGTCTATTTCAGAGCCTACTACACATGAGCTCCCCTTAACATGACCTTTCATGGAAGCAATTTAAATTTGTTCCATAAAAGGTCCTGACCTCATGTTAGGGGATGATACTGTGCTCTTCCAACGTCTCTTCCCACAGAAGTTACCAATTTGGTTTCCATGTATTCTTTTTTGGTGAAGTCAGTTTGTGTTTCATTGTTAGATGCCTTCAAGTCATTTGCAACTCACAGCTCCTCTATGTTCAACCAAACGAAACATTGCCTGGATCCGTGCAGCCTGACCATTATTCTTCTATCTCACTCCATTGTTGCAGTCATTGTGTCCACCTAGCTTGGTGAAGATAATCTTCTTGTTTGCTTTCCCTCTACTTCACCAAACATGATATCATTTCCCAGAGCCTTGTCTATCCTGACCAAATGTCCATAGTACAGTAGACAATGTTCACTGTCTTTGTCTTTGCAGTAGAATTTTGGCTATATCTTTTCCAAGGCATGTTTGCTTGTCTTTTTGGCAGTCCATGGCATGTTCAATATTCTTCCCCAGCACCATAGTTTGTTGAACTTCCTTATTTAATGTCCACCTTTCATATGTGTATGAGGCAATTGAAAATATCATGGCTTAGTTCAGCTGCAGATTAGTATCAAACTAGCATCCTGACTTTTCAGCCCCTTAAGGAGGTTTTGTTCATCACATTTGCATAATGCAGTGCACTGATTGATTTCTTGACTGTCACTTCAATAAGCATTGAAATTTGATTCAAGCAAGAAGAAATTCTTGATAACTTCATTTTTTTCTTTGTTTATCATTACATTCTCTGTTGGTTTAGCTGTGAGGATTTTGACTTTGCTTACATTGAGCTTTAATCTATACTGACATCTTCAATCCTTGGTCTTCAACAAAAAAATTGTACCATTTGCATATGACAGGTTGACAATAAGTCTTCTTCCAATTCTGAGGCAGCATTCCTCTTTGTATATTCCAGCTTCTCTGATTACTTGCTCTGCACACATACAGATTGAATGAATTCAGTGAGAGGATAAAACCCTGATGCACACCTTTACTGATTTAAAACTATGTAGCATTCTGTTGTCCTACTCTCAGATCTAGCTCTTGCATGAGCACAAGAAGTGCTTGGAACTCACATTCTCTCCACAGTTATCCATAGTTCATTATGATTTACACAGCTGAATTCCTTGGCATAGTCAATAAGAGCACAAGGAAACATATTATTAGCACTTTATGCTTTCAGCTAAGATCCATCTGACATCAGCACTGATACCTCTTATTCCATGTCCTCTTCTGAATCTGGCCTTGATCTCTGGCAGCTCCCAACACATGTACTGCTCCAACTGCTGTTGCACGATTTTTCAGAAAAATTTACTTGCATGTGGAATTAATTATATTGTTCTGATTTTTATATTCTGTTTGGTTATTCTTCTTTTTAATGAGCACAAACATGCATCCCTTAGAAGATAGAAAGTTTTTAGTGTTGTATCAGCTTATTGAAACATTTCGATTGGTATCTCATCAAATATGGAACTCTTCCAATCAGTTGACCTAGCAGCTATCCTCCAAATTTTCTGGCATTGATGAGTGTTTCCTGTGCTTCATTAGCTTGTTGAAACATTTCAACGGATATTCCATCAATTCCTGAAGCCTTATTTTTGGCCAATGTCTTCAGTGAAGCTTGAATTTCTTCCTTCAGTATCAGTTTTTACTCACATAGCTCTTATTGAAATAATGGAAGGTTGACTACTCTTTGTACAGTAAATTCTTTGTATTCTTCCACTCTTCTTTTGATGCTTTTTGCATCATTCAATTTTTTGTCCATGATGTTGTTGTCAAGTGATGTCCTTTTCAGGGACCGGTCTTTTGATAACATATTCAAAGTACATGAGAATAAACCTCAACATCCATGCCTCTAAGGAACATTTGGTTGTACATCTGCGAGGACAGACCTGTTTGCTCTTTTGTCAGCCTATGTTACTTTCAGTAATTTCCCCCAATGTTCTAGTTCAATGACATCAGTGTGGCAGTCATGTGCTTATGTTAATTTCATGATTGAGATGTAAGGGTGTTGTCCAGCCTGTTAATCTGGAGATAGCCATTGAGTAATCTATGAGGCCTCTGTGTGGGCATGGCTTTCTCCTGACATATCTGGGAAGTCTCAGGATATTTCCCTCATGAAGATGAGAATCTGTCTTCCCAGTTGTTGGGAGTTAGTCTGAGAGATGATGCATCATGAACAAGACAAGATGGCAGCATCTGAGGAGTCAGAGGAGAAGCCATACGGCTTTGCCTTGATGGAGCCAGACCTCTGAAGCTGGAGAGGCCATGTGGAGACCCCTGCTCATGCTGAGTTGCTTCTGCCACCACTGGATGCTGTTGATGGACTCTGAGCCCTGGAAGCGAGGAGTCATGAGGGGAACCCTGCCAGCACTGGGACTCTGCACCCACTGGCCTGTGACTTCGTGAGTTGGAAGTAGACATTATAGACTGGTATCGGGCACATGGGCTAACATCAGACTTACAACTTTGTACTGGACTGGATTGGGGTGCTTTCTTAATGTCCTATTTCTCTAATATATAAACCATACCCTTATATCCATATGAGTGTCTATGAATTTGTTCCTCTAGTCTACCCAGACTAACAAAATCAGTTTCCCTTGATCTTCCTTATGCAATATCCGACTTTCACATGCATCTGAGACTATTCAAAATATCAAGACTTACCTTGTATTTTGTTCAAAGCTTCAAAAATTTCTTGTGGAGGAGATTTTCCCAAATGCATTCCACTGTTTAATATTTTGACATCTGTTTCTATGAGTATTGATTATGGACCCAATCAAGTTGAAATTCTTGACAACTTCAGTCTTGTCTCTTTAAACATGTTGGTATATTTTGATTTAGTTGTAAGAATTGGTCCAGTTGTTTTTTTTTGTTTGCTTGTTTACATTTAATTGTTATATATACTGAAAACTATAATCCTTAAGTTTCATCAGCAAGGCCTCCAAGTCCTCATCATTTTCCACAAACAAGTTTGTGTCATCTCTGTATCATAGGGGGTTGATAAATTACCCTCCAAACATGGTGTCACATTCTTTTTCATATACACCAGCTTCTCTGATTACATGCTGAGCATACAGACTGAACAAGTATGGTGAGAAAATATAACAATGAACCACACTTTTCTTGATTTTAAACTGTGCAGTATGCTCTTGTTCTGTTTCTCCAAGTGCCTTTTGATGCACATAAAGACTTCTCATTAGCACGATGAAGTATTCTGGAATCCCCATTATTTTCAAGGATATCCATGGTTTGTTATGATTTATGCAGTTGAGTGCCTTGCATAGTCAATAAAACACAAGTAGACATCTTTCTTGCATTCTCTGCTTTCATCCATTATCCATGCTATTCCTTGTTCCACGTTCTCTTCTGAATCTGGCCCAAAGTTCTAGCTGCTCCTTGTGGATATATTGCTGCAAATCTTGTTGGATGATCTTCAGTAAAATTGTACATTTTTAGGATAGTAATTATTTTATTCTATGATTTATGCTCTCTGTTGGATGACCTTTCTTTATTTTCAAATTAGGATTCCTTCCTTACTTTTAGGCATATGGCTAAATTCCAAATTTCTTGGCATGGAGGAATGAATTCTTCCCGTACTTTATCACCTTCTTCAAACATCTCAGTTGATATTCCATCATTTTCTGGAGACTTTGCTTTGGCTAATGCTTTTATTGAAGCATGGACTTTTCTGAGAATACTATTGGTTCCTGCTGATGAGATGCCTCATAAAATGGTATTATGTTGACGAGTTCATTTTCTGTCCAGTGTCATCAAGTATTTTTTTTTTATCTTCAATTGATGCTTCCTGTATTTTTCAACAGTTTTGTTAGAGAATCTTTCAATATTGCCACTAGAGACTTGACTTTTTTCTTAGCTTCTTTTAGTTTAAGATGCTGGAGTCTTCTTTGATTTTCTAATTCTAAGTCTTTGCACTTTTTAATAGTTTTGTTGTCTTCTCAAGCTGCCCCTTGATATTTTCTGTTCAGGTATTATATTTTATCAAGTTCTTCCCTTTTCCTTAGCTACTCCAAAATTAATGTCAAGTTTTTAGGGTCTCTTCTGACAATCATGCAGTTTTTTTTCTTTCCTGTCTTTTTAGTGGCATTTGCTATCTTCATAAACAATGTTCTTGTTGTCATCACACAGCCCATCAGGTCTTCTGTCTTTACTGTTTGATGCATCAAATCTATTCTTGAGATGCTCTCTAAATCCACATGGGATATACTCAGAGTCTTATTTTTGGCTATGGTGAACTTGTTCTAATTTCTTCAGCTTCAACCTGAACTTACATATGAATAGTTGATATTCTGCCTCATAGTTGGCCTAGTTTTAGCTGCTGATAATGACTTTCTCCATCATCTCTTCCCACACTTGTAGTCAATTTAATCTCTGTGGATTTCAAGTGGTGATTTTATTTTGTTGGGGGGGGGGGGAGGCATTTGCTACAGGTAATTGATTTGCCTTGCAAAATTTTATCATGTGATTTTCAGCTTCATTTCTACAACTAACACCTTATTTTCAATTAATGTTCTTCAACATTTGTTTCCTACTTTTTCATTCTAAATATCAATAATTATCACTGTATCTCGATTGCATTTTTAATCAATTTCATGCTGAGCAAAGTTGGTAGAATAGTTTCTTCATCACTAGCTTTACTGTTTCTGGCATATTTGAATAATATTTGCATGGATTGGGTTTCCCTGTAGGTAAGTAGATAATATCTTATCAAGAAGCATTGTGATGAGAGATCTTAAAATGTGTGTTTCAATAATAAGGGCAACAAAATTCCTCTTGATTGTTGCATTTACAACGAAGTAATCATATTACTTTTTTATTCAAAATGGCCACAACCTGTCCATTACATCTCAATAGTTCTATAACATAGATTTTTTTGTAACTCATTTCATTTTTAATGATGTCCAATTTTCCTAGATTCATATTTTCCACATACCAAGTTCTAATTACTAGTTGCTGTTTTCAGCTGTTCTTCTTATTATGAGTCATGCCCATCAACAAATAAAGACCCTGAAGTCTTTACTCATGTCCGTTTTAATTACTCCTTGTCATTATGTCCACCTTACTTTGAAAAAGCATCTCCTTCATATTTTGCATGCCTTCTGACATGAGAGACTTGTCTTCTGCCATTATCTTGCAATGTTCTGTTTCTATTCATTAGCTTCTCAGTGGCTGTCAATGTTTCAATAATATCCACAGGTCTTTCAGTGGCTTATATCTCTGAACTTGACAGCTACTTTCTTCTTTGTCAACAGTTCCTGGTCTGGAAGCTCTGCTGAACCTCAGGTATATTTTCCATCTACTCTTTTTGCTTCCAATTAAAGCTCTCAAATCTCCAATCATTACATTGTCCAACAAAAGTATCTTTTTCTTAGTGCATGTTACTAAGGGTCACTGATTTAAAATTTGCTTGGATGGACAGCATATATTTCGCTATTGTGTTATACAAATATATTCGTTTATTATCCTACTTTTAAATCTGAGAATATTTCAGACCCACAAATTACAGGATAAGATAAGAAAGGTAAGGATTTTTGAAAAGGAATTAGATGGAGAAGGACTTCCAATAGAAGCAGTGTATGGATCCATGTCAGCTAGTTGGTTATACATTGAGCTGCCAATCATGTCGATGTTTTGAACCCACTCTCACACTGCAGCCTTTAAAAGATATAAATGTTTGGAAACCCAATGGATTCTTCCCTGTCTTAGGTTGGCTAGGAGTTAGAATGTATTAGACAGCAGCCCATTTCTTTTTTGGATGTGAGAGTCTTTGCAGACGATACCGACACTATCAGTTGGATATGAGACAGCCAAAGAATAGCTTGAGAAAAATGGAAAATACACAAGAAAACTGAAAAGACACATACATGGAAGTAGTGAAGATAATTTACAGTGTCTAAATGTCTAAAATGTTAGACTATATCACAAATTCATTAAGGTTTTGAAGATTTACATATTCTTATTCAAATTATGCAGTAATCTAAACACATTATAATATATTGAAGTCAATGCATAATTCTTCTTCAATGCTTCAGGGGTCAGATTGACACCAATTTTCTTTATAAGAAAAAAACCTAACTTTTAAGCATTCCCTCCTCACCCCAACTATCATGACCCCAAGTCTACCTTACAAATCTGGCTAGACCAGAGCATGTACACTGATGCAGATAAGAACTTACAACATGGAATCAAAGATGGATAAAGCCCCCGAGACCAATAATGAGAGTAGTCATCCTAAGAGGTAAGGTGGGAGTGGAAGAGGGAATTTATACAGACAACAGAAAAGTGGGTGAAGGGAGACAGTGGTTGACATAAGACATGAAAAAAATATCAAGAGTCCTTTAGGGAAGGTGGGGGAAGGGAAATGAGCTTATAGCAAGAAGTCAAGTAGAAAGAAAATATTTTGAAAATGATGATGGCAACATATGTACAAATGTACTTCACACAGTGAACTTATGTGTGTATTGTGAT
Organism: Nesogale talazaci; assembly: GCA_004026705.1. Classification (NCBI taxonomy): domain Eukaryota; kingdom Metazoa; phylum Chordata; class Mammalia; order Afrosoricida; family Tenrecidae; genus Nesogale; species Nesogale talazaci. Next base: position 50,589 of record PVJH01002808.1, read on the forward strand.
AACAACAATGGAGCCACCAATAAAATGATTTAAAATAAAACAAGCAAACAAAATAATAAAATAGGGATATAAAAAGTGAGAGTTTCTCTGCACATGTGGAGGAGATGCACTATCTTGTTTAAAAAAATAAAATATTTTATTGGGGCACTTACAGTTCTTATAAAAATGCACACATCAATTGTATCAAGAATGTTTGTACATATGTTGCCATCATTACTTTCTAGATATTTATTTTCTTTTGAGACCTTGGAACCAACTCTTCTTTTTCCCCCTCACTCCCCTTTATGATCCCTTGATAAATGATAAATTATTGTCTTTTCATAACTTTTTAAAAGTCATTTTATTGGGGGTTCTTTCAATTCAGCACAATTCATCCATACAACCATTGTATGCAAAGCACATTTGTACCTTTGATGTCATTATCATTCTCAAAACATTTTCTTTTCACTTAAGCCCCTTATAGCAAGACTGGAACATTTTAATTTTAATCAAATAGTTTTGAATTCTGATACATCCATTTAGAGTTTTAGAATATTTGAATTTCTATTTATTGCACCTAATTTACTATCTCAGTTGATTATGGCACATAGCCAACAAATTGAGTAGAAGTCCTTCTGTGGGTTCCTGAAGCTGTAGATCTTTGTGGGAGCAGATAGTCTGATCTTCCTTTTCAGACAAGATGGTGGGCTTTAATAGATGACCCTGTTAGCAGGCAAGCATGCAACCCATTAGGCCATGGAGGTTCCTTTCTTTTCTGACTCCTTTCAAATTAACAAATAGGAATAGATCTGTCATTCAGTCTCTAGCAAAGGAGAAGTGAGACATGGTGAAAGTACCAACTTCATGTTATTTGCTTTGTTCAAATGTACTCTTGGTTCAAATTACACAATATGAAATATAATTTGATTAAGATATTTATTACAACATTAAGCTACTTTAAATAAAGTGAGCTCATGTTTTTCTATCTCAGTTTAGCAAATACTACATTAAAATATGCTGAATTTTTATGGATGGGTGAACAGAATGAAGAGTGGTATATGGCAAATATTCTGTATTAAAAAAAAACAAATGAGCTATATTTGCTAGGGAAAAACTGGTATTATTTCTGGAATCAACAGGTCAAATATACCCAAAAGTAAACTGTGGCAGTTATATAATTAGTTGTCAATTTGAGAGGACAAAGAGTGTTGGAGTGGAATCTAGTTTGTCAATCAGATCATAGCCAATGAGGCCTCTGTGTGGGCATCACCTTCTCCTGAGGATTCAGGAAACTCCTGTAATTTCTTCTTGGATGCAGGAGACAGACACTCTTAGCTTACTCCCTGTGAGACTCTTCTGAAGACAAGACACATGAAGCTACCCTGAAACAGTCAGAACTCTGGTAGCTGGAGGAACCACATAGAGAGCCCGGCCAGCACTGAAGTGCTTACAAGGCCATTGAATCTACAAGACTTACCACCCACTGGCCTGTGATCTTCCTGCATTCAGCATCATTGCATTTGTTTTGTGAGCCTGAAGAGGACTTGATAGATTGGTATCAGATATATGGACTACTATCAGACTCTGGACTTGTCTGGTTAGGGTTGGTGTGTTTTCTCAGTATTCAATTGCTCTTGTATATAAACCCCTTTTTTATGCACAGATGAATGTCTATGAGTTTGTTTCTCTAGTTTACCCAGACTAATACACAAGTCTAACAATTGAGACACCAAAATGTGTGTTGGCTAGTGGTATTGGTACACCTTGAGTACATGTCTGATCAATTTTGGAGGAACATTGGTAAAATTCTTAAGTATCTTAATCATTAGCTTAATGATTGGTGCATAAATTTAACTAACAGTATGCTCATTGGATTTCCTTGTATTCAGATGTTTATTACCCTGTCACAGATAGTACTGTATTTCAAGACGTATTTTGAATTGTTCTTTCTTCCAAGAATGAGATGCTGTATTAGTCTGGGTAGACTAGAGAAATAAATTCATGAATACAAATATGTATCCAAGAGATAATTTTATATAAAGGGTAATTGTACATTCAGAAATATTCTAACCAAGTCCAGTCCATAGTAATAAGTCTGACATTAGCTCATATGTCTGGCACCAATCTATAAAATCCTCTTCAGACTCACCAAACACATGCAATGATGCTGAATGCAGGACAATCACAGGCCAGTGGATAGAAAGTCTTTGGATGCAGTGGTGTTGTACGCATCTCAGCATTGGCAGGAGTTTCCTCGTGGCTTCTCTAGGTACAAGGTTCTGGATGCATCAGGGTTGATCTACGTGGTTTCTCCTCAGGGATGTCTCACAGAGAGCCAGCCTTGTCAGTTTAGTCTCCTAGGCAGCAAGTGTTTTCAGTAGAAAGGCTCCAAGGAAGTGAACCAGGAGAGGCAGTTCTTCCTGCCTCCAAGAAAGAATTACTGGATTTCTCAGAATTCTCAAAAGGTCATTCCCACACAAAGGTCTCATTGACTATCCCCAGATTGACAGGCTAGACTCAATCCCTACACTCTTTTATAAGAAATCATTTTATTGGGGGCTCATACATCGTTTCTCACTATATATATATATATATATATATATATATATATATATATACTGTGTCATGCTTCCTCACACGCCTGCAGCCGTCATTGCTCTATCTGAGCCCCCGACATCAGCCTCCCATCCCTTCCCCTCCATCCTTGCCCCCCACTCCCATACCAACTCTCAATACTCCACAAATCATTGTTTTGTCATAACTTACATTGCTCGACATCTCCCCTCGCCCTCTTCTCTAGTGTCTGTCCCCCTGGTAAGGCTATACATAGATCCCTGAAGTTGGCTCCCCCTCTCCACCCCACCTTCCCTCCACCCATCCAGTAGCTTCACTCCTACCACTGGTCCCATGGCGTTCATCCATTCTGGGTTGCCCGCATTTCCATTTTCTCATCTCCACAGTAATGTAGAACTGGGACCATGACAGTTGGGAGGAGAAAGCCTTCAGAGCTAGAGGAAAGTTGTATGCTTCATTGCCACCTCACTGTGCCTCAACAGCCTGTCTCCTCCCCACGACTCCCCAGTGCGAGTGTCCAATTACCCACAATTGGGCCTTAGGTCCCTACTACAACTCCTATACTCTTTCTTTTTCAACCCCTAAACTCTTAATCCTCAAATTGGCACTAGATTAAGTGACTGCCACTGATGCTGTTCTTCTTGACTCTGTCATTGCCAATATTGTAAACCATATTCATGATTTAAAACAACTAATACCAATCTATTTCAGCTCAGCAATGAGTAGCCATTTTGATTTCTTTGTATTTCATCTGGAGAAGCCCACACACAGAGACAAATTTTATGTTGTTGAAAAAAGGTATTTAAATTTTTAGCAACTTCCAGTTTTCTTAGATTCATACATGATATATTGCAAGGTACAATTATTAAATTTTGTTGGCAGCTGTTTCTTCTCATTTTGAGTCATGCTCCATCAGCAAATGTAGGTGTTGAAGATTTTATTCCTGAAATCTTCACTTCATCCCTAGCACTATGTTCAACTCTATTTGAAAAAAGGACCCTGGGGGTAGGAGTTTTGAGTTGTCTGTGGTGTGTGTTTGCCAGTTCAAAGCCACCAGCCGCTTTGAAAGAAGAAGACTGAGTTTCTAACCCTTGAGCAGAGAGAACCTTGCGAACCCACGGAAGACATTCTGTGAGTCAGCACTGCCCTGATGGCAGAAAGAGCTACTATAAACGACATCTTGACCTCATCAGACGTTGATTGCCTTCTGATCTGGAGACTTTCTGTGAGTCTGCACTGCTCCGATGGCAGAAGGAGCTACTTCTAAAAGACATCTTTACTTCATCAGACGTTGATTGCCTTGTGATCTGATTGGCTCAACATCTGGCATTATCTCTTGCAATGGTCTGCTTCTGTTGATTAAGACTTCTGTAACTGCTAACATTTTAATATTATGCACAGAATTTTCATGGATGAGTTTGTTGAAATGGATAGCCTATTCCTCCTTTTTAGTCTGCTCTTAGTCTGAAAGCTCTGCTGTTCACTTAAAGGGTCAACTTGCCCGGGTTAAGATTTCAGCAATTTGGTAGTCAACAACTAGCAATCCCCAGGATGTGATATATAACAATAGATCCATAATTAGATTAGGGTTTCACACAATCTGCTCATTCAGATAACATCCCTGACCCAGTCCATCAAAACTAAGTTTCCTTGGTGCGTGAGTGGCATTTAGGGGTAGCAGTGATCTGGTTCCAATCTATGTGGAGGCTGGGAAAAAGCTTTCTTCCTTTTTTGCTGGGTCCAATTCTGCATCTAGGTCTTTTTCTGACTTCTTTTTCTATGGGCTTGATGCAGCACCCTGCCTTTTCTGGTGTTATGACAATAAGCCCTAAATATTGCCTGCCTGTCTAGGGAGTCAGCAGCAGCCTGACATCTTATCTACCACCTTGCACTAATTTATGTGGGGAGCCAGAAGTCTATTTTCTGATTATATGTTTCAGTCTTGAATGTATCCATTCTCACAGATCTGTAAATCAGAGAAGTCCTCTAATGAACATTTGACCCCTGGACTTGGAAATTTCTCCATTATACAATTGTATGAGCCATTTCCTTATTACAAATTTCTCTCTGTATGCATCTATACAATCTTTACTCATTTTGCTTCTCTAGAGAACCCAAACTAAGATACCTGACATAGTAAACCATGTATTTTTTTCGATTAAAAATGGCAAGTATCAATCTATTTCATCTCATGAGTGCCTAAGATATTGATCTTATGTGTACAAAAGTATAGAAACTTATTTTTAGGTAGAAAAATTTAAATATAATTATTCCTATATGTATATCTATCTCCCATATATATTTGCATACCCTTATCTAGTTAGCATATTTCCACGGTTGGTGTTTCCACTTCTCTAAGCCTTCCTCAATGAATTCTTTGATCTCTAATTTACTAGTAAAATACAGAGTTTGAGTCTTCTTAAGGAACACAAATTCTGTACATTATTTTTACTGTCCTTTGAACTTAGATAATAAAACAAGATCAGGATGGAATGGTAGATGAGCTAGGGCTTCCCATGGGATTTATGAGAGATCAGTTCTTGGTATTCTCAAAGAATAAGGAGGTGTGTTCTTATGAAAAACATCGTTGCTGTAATGTTTTCCTCATTAATTTCTTTTCTATTTTCTTAAAATGTCTTCAGGAAAAAAATCTCCAATGAGCATTTACTATCATTTGAGAAAATCTGTCAAGACTGTCACTTTGAGAAAATAAATAAATAAAGGTGCCATGACATTCTGAACTACCTTCCTGCCTCAAATTTAACTGGGCTAGCATAGTTGTATGGAATCTGTGCTGTGATCAGAGCTTTTCTCAAAGACATAATAAGCACACTAAGATGATAATCAACTAATAAATAAGGCATGTTTAAAGACATTCTCTTTGGAATCAAACTGTGCCTGTATGAACTAGAACCATAGGAATAATGTTTTTAGCCTGCATTCATCTCTATCTGAGAGTTCTAAAATATTTGGAAAATTGTACTTTTTAAAAGAATTCTATTACCCTACAAGGTTTTTTTTTTGGTATTTTTATTTCCAACTTAAGAAAAATCATTTTATTGGGGACTCATATATTGTTTCTCACAATACATAAACACATGTATTGTGCCATGCTTCTTCACATGCCTGTAGCTGTCATCATTCTCCAAACCTCCAGCTTTCCATCCGAGCCTCTGACCTCAGCTTCCCATCCCTTCCCTCCATCCTTGCTCCCCACTCTCCCACCAACTCTCAATACTCTATCAATTATCAATAACTTACACTGCCCAATGTCTCCCCTCGCCCTCTCTCCAGTGTCTGTCCCTCCAGTAGGAGGTTATGTGTAGATCCCCGAAGTTGCTCCCCCTCTCTACCCGACTTTTCCTCCAACCATCCAGTAGCTTCATTCCTACTACTGCCCCCAGGGGTTCATCTGACCTGGGTTCCCCACATTTCCATTTCTCATCTCCACAGTTAGGTAGAACTGGGACCATGACATTTGGCGGGCGGAAGCCTTCAGGAACTAGGGGAAAGTTGTATGCTTCATCACCACCTCACTGCACCTCACTAGCCTGTCTCCTTCCCATGACTCCCCTGTGCAAGAGTGTCTAATTACCCACAGGTGGGTCTTGGGTCCCCACTTCGCTCCCCACCCCCATTCATAGTGATGTGGTTCTTGTTCTTTGATGTTTGCTATCTGGTCCCTGGGATCACACATGTTAGTGTTTTTCTTCCATGTGGGCTTTGCTGCTTCTGGGCTAGGTGGCCATCCATTCACGTTCTTGACCCCTCTCCTCCCCTACAAAGTCTTAAAGATCATTTTATGTATATGTCTTTCTTTCATATAGATATGCACACATACATATTTGACTAATTAGCTAATTAAGAGAATTCCTGATATTCAACAAGACAAAAGCATTTAAATTAAAAAATTGTACATATGAGTTTGCTAGCATGTGCTTAATAAGATTGGAGCTGGGCAAAAATCAAGTCTTTGAATCATTGGTTTGAGGTTATTTTAACTTTGCTACTTTTACTCTCACCAAGCTGCCTATTAAATCCATCTCTTGCTGTCAGCAGGATATAGCTAATGAATGCTAACCAAAGAATACTTTTTAAAAAGGTGGATGCTCATAAAAGCTGTAGAATTTGAAAGACTCAGTATCCAACTTAGCACATGAATATGTTCATTATTCATTATGATCCTTTATTTTATGTAGAGATTTCCTGGGACTTGTTTTGAAATATGGCCTTTGACACTGTATGCATTAAAATATCTCATTTAAAATATTTCACCAGTCTTAGATTAATAAAGTCACAGAATATCTATAAAATTTTAATACCATTACTTACCTTAACAAATTTACAAAGCATTGTTGTTACTTAAGTAAACCTGAATCACTAATTTTACTTTAAATGATAATAGAAAGTATGTACCAATTTAAATTAGGCACTCCTGTATAGAAGGTGAATTCATGTAATAGATACACATGCATAATGAATTTGATGCAAATGCAATGTATTTTAAATGATATGCAAAGTGTTGGTTTTATTAATAAAAGAAGGAATATCTAGAACAATTTTGTTAATCAGAAGGAGTAAAATAGCTGAGCCCTGGTGGCGTAAGTGGTTGAGTGCAGGACTGCAGCCCGCAGGTTTGGTGGTTCAAATCCAGCGGCGGCTCCCAGGAGCAGCGCTGGGTAGTGCCCACGACCACCAGAAGGCAGTGATGCCCCCCCCCCCCCAAAAAAAATAAAACAAAACAAAAACACAAGAAAGAGTAAAATATGGGAATGAACTTCAGAGGGGAGAGATGCACAGAAATTAGGAAGTCTGCTTTACTTAATACATCTGCAGTTCAGCCAGTTCCATTTGGTAGATTGTGCCCACATGTTCGATGTCCATAGAAAATGGGTTTTGGAGAAGCTGTATGTCATGTTCATGCATATGTGATTTTAAATGTATCTTTCTGATGACATTTTGAAAGTAAATGCCCCTCCAATGCAATTTGTGTGTATATATTTCACTGCAAAAATAATATACCAGCAATAACTTTGTCTACACAGAGATATAGAGACTGCACTGCCCATCTATGTAGTCTGATCAGTGTCTATCAATGCACTCTTACCAATTAACATCATTTGAGCTTCACCAGTGCCCATATTGGTGGAAATCCGCTTTTATTCAGGTTGCCACTGGTGTGGTGCGGTAACGGGCACAATTACAGAGCCTCCTTCATCACCTTTTCAGCTCACACAATCCTGTGCGAACTGCACTGTGATCTGTGAACTCACACAGGAATCTGATTGCATGGATGAGAAGACCCATGTCATCCGATTCCACTGCAGGAAAAAAGAGGGCACATATGACTTTTTCCCCCCAAAATCTAATGTGATATTGCTAACTCTACAGGTCTATCTAGACAAGATAGACTGGACAAAGAGGTTGGAGGCAAAAGTGGCAGGACTGATGGCTCCAGGGTAGGGGACATTGAAGAGGGGGAGGAGAGGGAAAGGTGGTAATGTCAACCAGCCCAGGAAAAAGGGAATGACAATTGATACAAAGGCAGGGACAAAGTGGGTGAGAGAAAGCCAATAGGGATTGATTAAGAATAATGTAACAGAGAAAAATACTGAAACCCAAATGGAGAGTGAGCATGATAATGGGACAAGAGGGAAGCAAATGGAAATAGAGGAAGGAACAGAAGGATAATGAACATTTATAGAGGTTCAAATACAGGTATGTACATAGGGGCATATATTTATAAGTGAGGATGGGGAAAGAGATTAATGTGTATACTTATAGGGTTAGTAGTAGGACATGGGCATTCAAGTATTTCCTCAAGTATCTCCTCTCAAGTATCTCCTCCATTCAAGAACACTTTGTTCTATTAAATTGGCATTCCAAGATGCTCACCTTTCCGACACGATCACTGAAGACAAATGTGTGCATAAGCAAGGTGGTGAAGAAAGCTTATGGTGCCCGGCTATCAAAAGATGGAGCATCTGGGGACTTAAAGGCTTAAAAGTAAACAAGCAACCATCTAGTTCAGAAGCAACAAAGCCCACATAGAACAAGCACACTAGTTTGTGGAATCATGAGGTGTCAAAGGGATGAGATATTAGGCTTCAAGAACTAAAAAGCATAACATTGCATGTTCACTTTCCTGATATGATTGCTGAGGACAAATGTGTGCATAAGCAAATGTGGTGAAGAAAGCTGATGGTGCCCAGCTAACAAAAGATATAGTGTCTGGGGTCTTAAAGGCTTGAGTAAACAAGTGGCCATTCAGCTCAGAAGCAATAAAGCCCACACAGAAAAAGCACACCAGCCTGTGTGATCATAAGGTGGTGAAAGGATCTGGTGTCAGGCATCAATGAGCTAAAATTATATTATTATTAATGAGGGGGAGTACAGATTGGGGACCCAAAGCCCATCAATAGATGAGGTGACATCCTTTTGCAGAGGGGTTACAAGGAGGAGATGAGTCAGTTAAGATACAGGGTACTAGCAATGAAATATGCAACCTTCCTCTAGTTCCCATGCTGCCTCCAACCCACTATCATGACCCCAATTCTACCACATAAATCCAGCTAGACCAGGAGATGTACAGTGAAGTTGGAAACATAGGAAACTTAAGATAGATGATCCATCAAGACTAGTAATAGGAGTGGTAATACCAGGAGGGTGGAAGGATGGAGGAATAGAAAGGGAGAACCAACTTCAGGGATCTACACGTAGCCTCCTTTCTGGGACACGGACAACAGGGAAGTGAGTGTTGGGACACATTGTACAGTGTACAGGATGAAAAAAATAATTTGTAAATAACTAAGAGTTCAAGGGGAAAGGGGGGGGGAGGAACGGTAATATAGGGAGCTGATACTGGGGGCCTAGATGGAGGGAGAATGTTTTGAGAGTGATGATGGCAATGGATGTGTAAAAGTGGCCTGCATACAATTGAGGTTGTTATGGATTGTGATGGGAGTTGTATGAGCCCCCAATAAAATGATTCATTAAAAAAAGGGGGGGAGAGGAAAGGGGAGTTTTTTTTTTAAAGGAGCTTGTACCAAGGGCTTAAGTGCAAAATGTTTGGAAATGTATGTGGCAACATATGTGCAAATGTGCTTGATACAAATGATGTACTGAATGTTGTAGTAGCTGTAAGAGCCCCCAATAAAATTATTTTTAAAAAAATATAAAGTGAATTCATCCATACAAGCATATGGCTGAACTCGCACTACTCAGCGATCCCAACGGTGTGAACCAGGACTTACACAGCATACAATATACAACATCATACACAACAGAATAGCAATCAAAATATAAATTGGGTTTAATGGACACTTGCTGTCAATTAAATTGGCTTTCCTATTTGTTGGTTGTCTGCAAAGCCAGATTAAGTTTCCATGGGGACTAGGCCAATTACCAGTTTGGAGCGCCGATGCAATAATACTGAGCACTGACTACTTATGTTATCACTGTGATGTGACCTCCCCCTTGAAGCCACTCCCAACCAACTAAACAACTTCAAAAAAAGGTTCTTCTAACTTAAAAAAAAAGGCTTTACTAACTTCAGAAAAAAAACAACAACCCTTAACCGCAAAAACGGCCCTACTAATTGCAATTAAAAAAAAAATAGACCTCCTAACAACAAAAACAACAACAACAAAATTGTAACTTGTCTTACCTCGGTTGTCAGGCAGTAAGTAGCAGGCTCTGCACAGGCAAGTTTGTGATTTGTCTGATCACACCCGAGACTGAGAGGAGGAGGGGAGTAGGAGAACCTGGTGTCCATTCTACACACTCACACTGCGGGAGCAGGATGAGTTGACTGCTAAGCAGGACAGGCAGCAGTAGCAAAAACACCAGTGGGCCAGATAAATGTCCTCTGCGGGCCACATGTGGCCCACGGGCCATAGTTTGAGGATCCCTGGTTTTAAGAACAGTGCCAAGCCTTGTGATCATTAATACTGTTGAAAAAGTGGCTGGATTACTTCAGAGGAGTTCTGTCCAAGCACAACATATTTCCATTCAATGCTCTTTTTCATGGTCAGTCAAAACCCAAGGCACAAATTCCACAGCAACCCTTTTATTCCCAATAATCTCCCATTAAAATTAGCTTAACTTAGCTCTAAGCTAGTCCAGATATCTTTCCCATGTCGTCAATGATTCATCATTTGTCTTTGAGCACAGGCGCATGAATTTTGTCAACATATTTGTCCATTCAGGAAGTTGACAGCTGTCCAGAACAAGGTTTGTCATCAATTGACATTTCATCTTTTTTTTTGAAACAAAAAAAATCACACATACATTTGTGTTTTTCCCATAGTGTTGTCCTTGGACACTGTGTTCAACATCACAACAGTTTCTTTGGCATTTTTCCTGAGCAATAAGTAAAATTTCACAGCCCCATAATGTTCTCTTAAATTGGCTATCAGAAAAGCAAAACTGATTTTACAAATCAATTCATTGTGAACAGGAACCTTCCCAGGTGATGCCACTGGGTGCACTAATTCAGAGCAGGTTAATGGATTCTTGCAGAGCATATTAAGAAAGCTCTGCACAGGGGAGCTTTTTCCTGTATTTTTGGGGGGTGGTGGTGGTGTACCTCTTTGTGTTACACATTTCCAACTATGTACTCCATAACAATAATATTCAATTTTTAAGACAAAAATATTTTTGTGTATAATTTATGGAAAGTTTAAATTTCAGATTTTAAAAGTACCTAAAATGGTACTTCTAAAATTATACAAAGGAGTAAGGAAAGGGAAAGAGGTAGGGTGGAGTACATTCTCACTTCCTAATTTCAACAGCCCCTTCTAACTTTCTCTTTCTTCCAGTTTTTTTCCTCTCATCCTCTTTTTTTCTTAATTTTTGAATTTTCCAATAAATGAATATTTTCATAAAATATATACATTGTTGCTAGTTCAGCCAAGTTGGCTATGATTCATAGCAACCTCAGGTACAGCCCAGTGCATGCTATCCTCACAATTGTGATTATGTTTGAACCTATTTTTGTGGCCATGTGCCAATCCATCTTGGTGAAAAACTTTCTTTCTTTTTTTTTTTTGATACCCTTCTACTTCATTAAGAAGCCCTGATGTTGTAGTTATTATGCATTGGGATGCTAACTGCAAGGTTAGCAATTTGAAATTACCAGGCGCTCTGAGGGAGAAAGAAGTGATTTTCTAACCCTGTAGAGTTACAGTCTCAAAAACCCTTAAGAACAGTTATACTTTGTTCTATAGAGTCTTATAGAGTCACTATGAGTGAGAATCAACTTAAAGGCCGGGAATTTGGTATTCTTTTGGTTTTCTACTCTACCAAATATGATGTCCTTTTCCAGAGACTGGTCTCTCCAGATAACCCCAAAAGTAAGAAAGAGTCTCATTATCCTTACTTCCAAGGCATTTTGGCTGTACTTATTCCTAGAGGTCTACTGTTCTTTTAGCAACCCACAGTACTTCAGTACTCTTTACCAACATTGCCATTCAAAATATATCCATTCTTCTTTAATCTTTTGTAGTCAATGTGCAATTTTCATATGCATATTAGGCAACTGAAAATATATATACATACTAGCATTCACCACTGACTTTCATCAAATAGCATCCTTCAGGCTCACAGGCCCCTCGTGGTCCTATGAATTGAACTATGTCTATATAAAATATGTGTCAAAAGCCTGAGTTTCCAATACCTATGGATATAATATTATTTAGACATAGAACTTTCTTTTTCTGGTAATTGGCATAGGGAATGTTTGCAATTATCTTTGAGGTCTTCAACAAACAATAAAAAATACATGGAAGGTGCTGAGCGCTGGTGGCGTAGTGATGGTGTGCGGGACTATGGCTCACTGGGTTGGTGGTTCAAATCCAGCAGCAGCTCTCCAGGAGCAAGGTTGGGCCTCCTGCTCCCACCTTTGAGCAGTGATGCGCCCCCCCCCTCAAAAAAAAACATAGAAGGAAGCACTAAAAATGGACAGATACATACAATATGAATATTCTAAGAAACGGAGGTACAGAAATGGAAGGAATAAGGATGTTTCACAGAGCCAACTGTGAGAGAGCGTCTTCACCTACCATCTTCAAATTATACTTCTAGTCTCCTAAACTTTAAACTTTGAGAAAATAAATGGAGCCAGTTGGATTATATTGTAAAATAAACTTGAGTACAAGGAAACTAGGTATTTTTTGATGTAAAACAAGCCCAGCTATCCTTACTTCTGAGGAAGACATTATATGTATTGTGCCTGCTCTTTACTCTAGAGGAGCTGCCAAGGGGTGTCATGGATTTTGCCAAGGTGAGTAGTTGGACTCCACCAGTAGTTTTATGAGATAAAAATGAGACTTTCTGCTCCTATAAAATTACAGCCTCTGAAACTCTGTGTGATACTTTTGCGCTGCCCCCACAGAATACCCAGGAGCAATAATCAGCTTGATTATTTTGTTTGTAGATTTTGTTTGTGGTTTGAAATTTTCAGGTCTTATTTTTGAGGTTTGTTTGGGTAGACCTGTACTTCTGATTTTCACTGAACCTATAAATCATTTCTAAGGCTCAAGGAGTCATTTACAAGGCAATTACCCTTTTAAAAGCACAAGGAAACAAAGACAATAAGCACTGCTCACAAAATACAAAGAAATGTTCATTTACAATGAGTTTCATGCTATTGACATCATGCTTTACTCATTGGACTTCACATACAGTTTCATATTTTTTAACATCTGAAAATATGAATCTTAGTACTATTTATATACTTACTATATCTTTTTGCTGTCAGTGAACACATCTACCTAAAACCTCTGGGGCACTTGGAACAATTTTAGACAAGATCCAATCTCATTGGCCTAACACTGTCCTGCACAGAATATTGGTGGCATAAGTGTCTTTGTTGTATACCTTATTTTGTTTTGTTTTTAGTAAAGAATTTAAACACTTAGCCAATTTCTTTGTTCAAAAATGAATATTTAATATGAGACCCTCATAATGCCCAATAAAATGCATGTCTAATATTCAATTTCAATCTTTGGTTTTATACATATATTTAAACTTTGTTCATTTCATTTCCCACAGTAATAAATTCAGGCCTTTTTTGTGCTGCCAAATAAGCCATAGTTATGAGATTTTAGTAGAGGTAAGAATTTAATTGTATGGTGTTTACTCTTTCTATTGTTTTATTTTGTTACATAGCTTCTTATATTTAACTATACTTTATTATTCATGTGTTTTTATTAGTTTCTTAGCACAGGAAATAAAGTGATAATGGCTTCTTATTTTTTTGTTGCATTGCAGAGTGGAACACCCAGTGTATTAAAATGATAAATAAACATTGGATGTTTATTCGATTATATAGCCCTGCTTGCTTATATACAGAGAAAACTGAGATCCTTGAAATAATAATAACAAAACAAACCTCTCCTATTAATGTAATAGAGCTTTACTTATTTAAAAGAAGGTAATCTTTTGTTTGCTTGTTTATCTTATCCCCTGAAAGTTGACACAAATGCAGCTGAATGCAGCATACTGTTGTAGGATAAATTTTGCCTCATAGTGAGCCTACAGGACAGAGGAGAACTGCCTCCAGGGGCTCTACCAGTGTGAAAATCTTTACTGATGCTAAATTTACCAGGAGAGTCACTGGTTGGGTCAAAGGAAGACTCTTTCCATTAGCAGCCCATGGAAGTCTCTAAACATTCAGTGTTCACACAATATCCAAATCAATGTCATATTTCACAATGCTGGGTTATAGGAAGAAGAATACCACATTAAGGTTGGAGCAAGGCTTATTAACAACCTGTGAGGTAAAGATGATACAACCTTGGTTGCTGAAAGTGAGGAACACTTGAAGTGCTTACTAATGCTGATCAAGAACTGTAGCCTTCAATATGGGTTCCAACTCAATATCAAGATCAAAATCCTTACAAAGGGGCCAATCGGATTTTCTTTTGGACAAGTAGAATTTTGTCTTTGTTGAACACACAATCAATGTTCATGGAAGCCACAGTCAAGAGACAAAAGACAGGCTGTATTAGATAAATCTGCTTCACAAGACTTTTGTAGAGCATTGAAAAGCTAGGATGTTACTTTGAGGATGATGTTGAACCTGACTCAAGCTATATCTTTAATTGGTATTTCTAGTATTATTGATTGTTGTTCTACTTTCATTGTTTTCACCATTTATCTTGATATTATGTAGATTTTTTCTTTATGATGACATATAGTCTATACTTTACCAGAAAGTGATTCTAATACTCATTGATAAAAGCAACTATAGTGTATCATGAGCATATTTCAAGTTGCTAGAGAGTCACCCTGATGCTGTATTTATCTTCATACAGTGTAGTAGTGTACTGGATTATCTCCAATTACATTTATGATACAAAGCCATTGAATATCTCTTTGTTCTGTCTGGATAGCTACTTTTTGGTTTATATACAGATTTCTTATGAGAAGAAATTAAGTGCTCTAGAATTCTTGTAGTCTTTTAAAAGACAAGCAAACCTATTTCTGGTATTCTCTGTTCCAACAAAGTTCTACCCCAAACATGTGCTACGCTCTTTTCTGAAGCCAGCATGAATTTTGGGGAGTTCCCTGTTATTGCAATCCTGCATCTATTTTAAAATTATTTTCAATAAAATTTAACTTGCCTTTGTGATTTATTATAGTATATATATTTCCCCATTCTATGGGGTCACATTTCTTAGGAATCAACATGTGGCAGAAATATTTTCAGTGAACTTGAACTTGGATGGGAATGTACAGGTATCTATGAACCTCTTACTTACAGGTTCACAGGTCACAGATTGAAGGTATCTCCCTGGAGATGCTACATTTCTATGAGAGAGAGCGGGAGACTGGGAACTTCTCTTTCCTCAGATCCTTCACCTGCCTGTTTGTTTGGATTTTGTGTCTGCCTACACAGGCAGCTCTTGTGGGTCACTGACTCCAGAACTCTCTCAGCATTTCCCACTGACCTTTGATCCATGTGACTGTGCACTCACTGTCCTTTGATCTTTCTGCTTCTCCACTCATGTTTCTGCTTTCTTAGCCTGCAGCTATGTGTGTCTGAAAAGAGTTCTGGCTCACATCAGACCCATGAAATTGAGTTGGAAGGGGTTGGGAAACACTCTTGATATACAAGTACTCCTTAATTTAAAAAAAATCACATATACAATCACTGGTTTTATTTCTCTAGACAATCAAGCCTAGCATGAAACACAAATATAGTCAGTTTGCCAGGTAGTTATCTTCCAAATTTTTGGCAAGGTGAACAAGTGCTTCCAGTGCTATATCAGACTGTTGAACATTTTGATTGATAGTCTGTCAAATAGTAGAGTCTTAATTTACAATAATGCCTTCAGTTCCACCTGAACGTCTTCTTTTGAAATCATCAGTTCTTGCTCACATACTACCTTGGAAAATGGTAGAACTGATTCTTTTTGCTACAGTTAATTTGCAATTATTCCCTTGTTATTTGATGCTTTCTGAATCTTTTAATATTTTGCCAAGATAGTCCTTTAATATTGTAACTCAAGGCTTCAATATTCTTCACTTCTTCCAGCTTGAGAAATGCTGAGCATGTTCTTTCCTTTTGCTTTTGTAATTTCACAATTCTTTGTACCTTTCATTATAGTATTTTACTTTGTCTTATCAATTCAATTCCTTTACTTGATCACTTATTCCAATTATTCTAGCTTTTCTATTTTCAAAGGTTAGTTCTAGTGTCTCATCTGGCATTTAGTTGGATCTTTTCCTTCTTTCTCTCCTCCCTTCCTCCCTCCCTCCCTCCCTCCCTTCCTTCCATGAACTTTTGCTTTCTTTATGATTGGTAATTTTGGAATTTAGGTAAGATAGTCTCAAGGCTATATTTTGGGTCTCTTGAACTTTTAAATTTTTTCAGCATCATCCTGAAATTGCTTATGAACAACAATTGGTGGTATATTGTACAATTGTGCCATGGCCTTGGTTTGGTTGGTGATGCTAAACTCCTTCATTGTTTCTTGCCACATATATAGTTTATGTAATTCTTGGGCACCACATCTTATGTGTTTGATGTCTGTTGTAATTCTATATGTTTTTTGAAAAAAGGTATTTTCAGTGTAATTTATGTTATGCAAAATTTTTTATGCAGTTAGCATAAATCTACAGTAGTAATAATAGTATAATATTTTTGATGTGCAAACCAAAGTAGGTCCATCTGTTACTAGGAACTATTATACTTTAATTTGGTAGAATGCAGGTGACTGCGGCAACTTGTTGCCTAAAGGAGACAAAGTAAATACATTATGTGTTGGTGCTGATTGAATTGTGGAAGGGATATGGTAGACTTGTTGCTATGCTCTGGTGACTTCAATAAGATGGGTAAAGACATCAACCTTCATTGCATAGCGGTACTGCCCAAGCATATGATCAAAACTGGTTGTACTGAAGGAAGAAGCTCAAGATTCATTGAAGGCATTAGCCAGTAATAAACCACTATGCAGCTAAAGTATTAGAAGCACTCACTCATCTATGCCAAAAACTTTAGGAAATAATGACCAAATAACTAGGAAAGATCCACATTTGTCCTCCATCCAAAAATAGGTGATCCCACAAATTGTGACATTTATCAAACAATATCATTGATATTAGATGCAAGATGCAAAGCAAGGAATACCAGAAAAAAGTGTTCAGTTTTATGTTATTGATTATGCAAAAGCATTCAACTATATGAATCACAGCCTACCCTGAACAATGAGAAAATGAAAATTCCACAACATTCCAATATGTTCACAAAAATATATACATGCATCAAGAGGGAACCATGTAAACAGACCAAGGAATACTGCATGGTTTAAAACAAGGAAAAGTAAAAATTAATGGTTTGTAAGTTGGAGCTAGGCTTTAGAGTGAGCCCCAAACACACTCATGGATCTGTTTGCTTTTAACAATTTATTATTAATTGGGAGTTAAGACACATGCCACATCATTCCATAGTTCAATGACATCAAGAAGAAGTGTACAATTGTTTCCACACATACTTTTCTTCCTGGACTCCTTGATATCATCTCCCCTTTACCCTACCACTATCGCTGTACCCCCCACTCTCATCCCTCCTCCCTTATTCTACTTGCTGTTACATTGCTCGACACTTGCCCCCATGAAGGTAACACAGAAGACATGGGTGCTATTGCAAAATGTGGTGAAGAAATTAGATGGTGCCTAGTTATCATATAGTGTTGGGGGTCTTCAAGGTTGGTCTCCAAACAAGCAGCCATTTAAGTGAGATGTCAACATGTAAGTACCACACCATCATCAATTACCAAAGGATTGTGACATAGTTAGGGTTTATTGTGCCAACCTGATTGATAAATATATGTGGGATTAATTGAAGGGCGAAGAGATAAATGGTTAGGTGAGATTCACTTTTCTGGTTCTCTTGTCTCTTGCTCTCTGATGGGAGGACCAATTTGTGGTTACCTCAACTAGTTCTCTGCCATAGCTGGCAAGGCTCACTTCCTGCAAGACATTCCTTAGGAGAAGCCACATGGACTTATGTGATGCAGCCCTGGGTGCTGGAGAAACAGCGTGGAGACCCCTGCCATTACTGAGATGCTTATAAGCCCACTGGATTCAAAGACTTTCACCCACTGGCCTGTGATCCTCCTGAATTTGGTGTTATTGTGTGTGTTTTGTGAGTTGGAGGAGAACTTTATAGATCAGTGTCAGACATACGGGCTATGTCGGACTTATGGGCTTGGAATGGACAAAGTTGGGAGGCTTTATGAATGTACACTTACCCTTTATATAAAACTCAATCTTATACACATATGAGTTTCTGTGGATTTGTATCTCTAGTCTACCCAGACTAACACAGATTATAAATCAAATAATCCAATGTTGAAGGAGGAATTAGTATCAGAGTCAAAATGGTGAGAATCCAGTTTGCACAAGGCAATGGATGACAGTAGGAGTTCAAGATTTATTTGTGGGAACTACATAGGAATCAAGCCTCCAATGAAATCCCTCTATCTATAACTGAAGTAGGGGAGAAAAGTGGTTATTAAATAGACTATATCAGAGAGTTAAGTATAGAAGGTCAAAGGCAGAAGTCTGACTTGAACAGTTAATATTTTGGCATTTGATTCCTCCTGTGATGCACACTGGACCTGACCTGATTTTCAACATTTTCTTTATTTGTGTTTGTTCATGTTAGGGTGTATCTTAGACGGGTTATGTCATTGGAGTTTGCCTTGAAGTTGTGGTATGTGATTTTCTATGTTTTAACATATGAAACCCAGATTTGATGAACCTATATGGAAAACAAGTATAATATGGATTTGGGACAAGGAGCACAATGGTGGTGGTAGTGTAAGGAGTACAGGAAGAAAAATAATGTGTGAAAACTGTATGGAAAGAGATATATGCATGTATTAACTCCCAGTTAATAATATATATTTTTTAATGAGTCATTTTATTTGGGGTTCATACAACTCCCATCACAATCCATACAAACACCAATTGTGTGCAGGTCACATTTATACACTTATTGCCATCATCACTCTCAAAACATCCTCCCTCCCTCCAGGCCCCCAGGATCAGCTCCCTATATTTCCCTTCCTCCCCCCCTTCCCCTTGAACCCTTAGTAATTTATAAATTGTTATTTTTTCATACTGTACACTGTACAATGTGTCCCAATATTCGCTTCCCTGTTGTTTGTGTCCCAGAGAGGAGGCTACGTGTAGAGCCCTGGAGGAATAGAAAAGGAGAACCAACTTCAGTTAATAATATTTTAAGAATATTGTCACCACTTTATTCTTTCCATTAGGTGATGCTACTTTTAACTTCATTTTGACAAATAAAGTGTTAAATTTGTTTTTGCATATGACCACTAAGATTAAACATTTTTTTTAACTGTGAAAGAGAAACATTTGACAAGCTTTGCTTTTCTTTAAAATTTATCTGCCACCTGGGTCCTGGTGGCATAGTGCTTGTGTGTGGGACTGTGGCCCACAGGATTAGTGGTTCAAATCCAGCAGGAGCTCTCCAAGAGCAAGAGCAAGGCTTGGCTTCCTACTCCCACCAGGGCAGTGATACACACACACACACACACACACACACACACATACACCGCCAAAAAAATTATCTGACATTGCCAATGATGCTTTTTGTTTCAAATTCTCTTCTGAATCTTGCTTGGATATCTAGTTTAGGTCAGGCTTTAAGTCAGGCATACCATGGTCTTCAAAGAGAAGTTACTGAATTTTAAAACTTTAAGAATGTCTTTCGGAGCAGATTTCTTGAATACTATCTCCATGAATTTTGATTGTGAATCCGAGTAAAATAAAATCTAAGACAATTTTAATCTTTGATATGCTTATCAGGATATTGCTTATTGGTACAGTTGCGGTGTTTCTTTATTTTTGATAACATGCATGTTTTCCAATTTGTAAATACAATGCATTCTTCAATACATTTCTTTTTTAGAATTGGAAAATCTTTGGCTCCTGCTTCTCATAATTGCTTTCACTGTGTGTGTGTGTGTGTGTGTGCGCGCGTGTGTGCACGTGCGCGCGCGCAGCTGATTAGTACATCAGTTGTTCATTTCGCTTTTTGTCCGTGTGCCTAGAAAATGGGGACAAGATGAATACTGCATGTGCTAGTAAAAGTATTCATGATAAAATCTGATATGAAAAATTAACCCAAGGCTGAGAGCCCCGGTGGCGTAGTGGTTGTGCGCGTGACTGCGGTCCACTGGGATGGAGGTTCGATTCCAGCTCACAGGAGCAAAGACTGGGCCTCCTACTCCCACAACCTGAGGGCAGTGATGCCCCCCCCCCCCAAAAAAAAAGGAAAAAAAAAGAAAAATTAAGCCAAATATGTGCATTCATACTCTATGTTTTCCTTATGTAAGAAAAACATGGATACATATTAACCTAGAGCTGGGGTCCTCAAACTATGGCCCGTGGGCCCCACGCAGCCCGCCAAGGACATTTATCCAGCATGCCGGGTGTTTAAGCCTGTCTTGCTTAGCAGCTGACTCATCCCGGGCCGCAGTGAATTTGTTCATTTTTTTTTAAACTATAGTGTGGACCTCCTATAGTCTGAGGGACAGTGAACTTGCCCCCTGTTGAAAAAGTTTGAGGACCTCTAAATAAACACCTCTTTTAAATTATAGTATATCCATATATGATTTAAAATTAGAATTATTTGACTTATTTTAAAGTCTTATTCTGCCAGAGATACAATAAAATTGTGCAGAAAAGACATGGTTTTAGTTGGTTCTTAAACATTGATTTACTGTCATGTTAGTATAAAATTTCTGTAATTTCCCATAACTATTCTTTTAAATAACATTATTTCTTGTCAAGAACAAGTCAATATCATTGAAAAAGCTGTTAATGTGGAAATCATTTTGTTCTGGGGCAAATGTGAAAAATGGTGTAATCTGCAGAAAGCAAAATTCTTTTCTGTCTTTCTTTTTTTTTTTAGGTCAAAATGATCAGTGTTGTATTCCCTTGAGCAACACAGGAAGTAACAGGACAGTTTGATTAATTCCATCTGGTTCACAGATGGTCATTTACTATGAAAGTTGGAAATATGTAAAAGCTTTATTTTTTTTACACAAAATATTTACATAAAATCTGTTTTGAAGCACATTTTTAAATGAAAGAAAAGTCCATGTCAATACATATTTATTAAATCTAAAAATTATGAATTGCTAAATGAAAAATTTGTATAAAATAATGATCAGCATTAATTTTAATAGTCTAATAGATTGTTCCTCTGCTTGCCTGTTAGTTTGTTATATTGTGGTAGTTTTTGTGTTGTTGAGATACTGGAAGCTATTTCTCTCATATTTAAAGTATCGATAAGGATTCTGTTCTGGTGAAGCTTATAGACTAAGAACAGGCTGCAAAGAAGTATTGGGTTGTATACTTCACTTCAGAAAAATGATCTACTGTAAACCTTATGGATAGGATAAAAATTGTCAAATACTGAACGTGTCATGACTAGAAGCAGAACATAGTCAGAGGACGTGTTGCTAGAAGACAGTCTGTCAGGTCGAAGGCACTGAACATAAGACTGAGGAAGAGCTCTCTCTCTCTCTCTCTCTCTCTCTCTCTCTCTCAGAGACTGGACCACAGTGATGTAGATGGGATAGAGCAGTCAGGAGGAAAAACCTTTGAGAAACTAATTTGCTAATACACCATGACTCATTGTGAGAGGAACGAGCTAAAAACATCAATTGCTTTGGAAATTGGAATGTACCAACCACAAAACTAGGGAAATTGGATGCGAACAAAATTGAAACTGACTGCCTAAAAGTAGATATTCCCACCAAGCTTGCTGTTCTTAGGTACCATTGAGTTGGTTTACCCAAGAAACCTGCCTGTCCTGGTCCTGTGTCATCCTTGCAATTGGTCCCATGTGTGAATACACTGATGTAGCCGTGGTGTCAATGCATTCTATTCAGGACCAACTCCCTCTCACTGCCGCACCTTTTACCATGCATGATGTCCTTCTCCAGGTACTGATTTTTTCTAACAATATGTTCAAAGTATGTAAGACTAAATCTGGCCATCCTTGCCTCTAAGGAAAAACTCTGTCCCCATTTTCAATACAGATGCAGATCAGTTTGTCCTCCTAGCAGTATACAGGGTACTTTCAATGTTCTTCTCCTGCACTATCATTCAAATGCATCAATTCTTCTTTGATTTTCCTTATCCAATGTCCAACTTTCGAATGCATGTGTGACAAGGGAGAATAAAATTTTTTGTGTCAAGAATACCTTATTCCTCAAAGTAACATTCTTGCTCTTCAATACTCCATAAAGAGAACTTGTGCAACAGATTTACCTGATGTAATATGTCTGTCTTTTAATCTCTTGACTGCAGATTCATGTGCATTGATTGTGTATCCAAACTAGACAAAAATTCTTGGCAACTTCAAACTTTTCTCCATTTATCATTATGTTACTTATTCGTTTTATTATAGAGATTTTAGTCTTCCTTATGTTGATTTGTATTCCATACAGAAGTCTATGATTCTTAACATTTTTCAAGTCCTTTTCACATTCAGCGAAGCTTTGTCATCTTTATATCACAGACTATTAGTAAGACTTCCTCCTTTTCTGATGCTGCATTCTTATTTTTATAATCTAGGTTCTCTGATGATTTGCTCAGAACACAGATTAATCAATTATGGAGATAGAGGACACAACACTGACTACTTCTCCACTGATTTTAAACCATGCAGTTTTCTTTTGTTTTGTTCACACAACTGCATCTTGATCCATGCCCAAATTCCTCATGAGGACAATGAAGTGTTCAGGAATTCCTGTTCTTCTCAAGGTTATGCACAGTCTATTATTGCCCACATCCTCAAATACCTTTGTATTTTAAATAGGACACAGGTTTCTGTTATTATTATCTGCTTTTAGCCAAGATCCATCTGATTTCAGCAATGATATCCCTTATTCCATTTCCTCTTCTGAATCCAGTCTGAACTTCTAGCGATACCCTGTCAATGTACTTTTTAAAACAGTGTTGAATGATCTTACATAAATTTTTACTAGCGTGTAATGTCAATGATAAAATTCTATAGTTTGAGCATTTTGTTGGGTCACCTTTATTTAGAATCAGCACAAAAATGGTTCTCTTCCAAGAAGTTGGTGAGGTAACTGTCTTCCAAATTCCCTTGAATAGACAAGTGAGTGCTTCTAGAATCTAGAATATCTTAAACTTGCTGAATCATTTTAATAGGCATTCCACCAATGTCTGGAATCTTGCCTTTGGCTAATGCATTCAGAGCAGTTTTTCCTTCCTCCTTCAGCATTATTGGTTCTTACAACTAGGCTACCTCCTGAAATCAAGGAATGTAAACTAATTCTTTTTGGTATGATGACTCTGTATATTTTATCAATCTTTTGATGCAACCTACATTATTCAAAAATTTCCCCATAGAACTTTTCAAGATTGTGGCTCAGGTATTGGCATTTTTTTTGAGTTATTTCGATTTCAGATATTCTGAGCATGTTCTTCCCCTTTGATTTCCTAATTCTGGGTCTTTGAACACTTCATTATAATATTTGTCCTTTGATATATTCTATTCAGCTTTTCAACTTTTCCTGTCTTTCTTTAAAATGGGGACTCTTACAGCTCTTATAATATTCCATACATCATTTGTATGAAGCACACTTGTACACATGTTGCCATCCTCATTTGCAAATATTTTATATTTGAGTCCTTGATATAAGCTCCCCTTTCCCCCTCCTTTTTTAGTAAATCATTTTATTGGGGGCTCATACAGTTCTCATCATGATCAATACATATGCAGACCACATTTGCACACTTGCTGCCATCATCACTCTCAAAACACCTTCCTCCACATAGGCCCCCAGTACCAGCTCCCCATATTTCCCCTGACTGTCCATGCCCCTCCCCCACTAACCCTTAATAATTTGCAAATTATTATTACTTTTTCATATTGTACACTGTCCAATGTGCTCCTTCACTCACTTCCCTCCTGTCCATACCCCAGAGAAGAGGTTATAGGGTTCCTGAAATTGATTCCCCCTTTCTGTTCCACCATTCTTCCACCCTCCAGGTATCACCACTCCCACCACTGGTCTTGAAGAGATCATCAAGCCTAAATTTCCCCCATGTTTCCGGCTCCAGTGTACATCCCATGTGCTAGCTGGATTTGTCAGGTAGAATTGGGATCATGATAGTGGGACTTTCCTCTCTTTTTAATGACAATTTTCATGAATGATGGTCTTGATGTTCCACAATAGCTCATAAGGTCTTCTATCCTTAGTGTACAGTGCATCAAATATGTCTTTGAAATTCAAGAGTGATAGAATAAAGTTCTTAATTAATCTTTTATAAATGTGTTTTAATTTTCTTCAGTTTTATATCAGTTTTTACATATTAGCAATTGATTGTTCCATAGTTGGCCTCTGTGTTGGTATTAGTTGTGGATATTTCTGCATTATCTCTTCACAGATATAGTCAATTTTATTTTGGTGTATTCTAGCAGAGCAAGTCTACGAGTATAGTCCCCTTTTGTATTGTTGAAAAAGTGTTTGCACTAAACAAGTAATTGATATTGCCAAATTCTATCATGCAATTGTCAGTTTCATTTCTTTTTTTTTTTTTTTGGGTGGGGGTGGGGGGGCATCCCTGCTCTCCGGTGGTGGGAGTAGGAGGCCCAGCCCCACTGCTGGAACTGAACCTCCTTCCCAGTGGGCCGCAGTCCCGCGCACAACCACTACGCCACCGGGGCTCAGCCCACCAGTTTCATTTCTATCGCCAATTCTGTATTTTTCAGGTAACTGCTCCCTTCTCTTTGTTTCCAACTTTTGTATTTCAATCCCTAATAATTACCAATGCATCTGATTGCATCTTTGGTTAATGTCAGACTGAAGACCTTCATAGAGTTTTGAATTTCCTCACCACTAGCTTTTGTGGTGGTTGCGTAAATTTGAATGACAGTTGTGTTAATTGTATTTATGCAATGGTGGATAGATATAATTCTATCACAGACATGGTTGAAATTCATGATAGATTTAGCAAGTTCCTTTCTGAAAATGAATCCCACAAAATTCCTTTTGATTGTGTTATTCCTGGCATAGTAATCCATATAATGTTCTGATTCAAAATAGCTAATAAAAATTTGATTCAGCTCACTGATGCTTAGGATAACACTTTTTATGAATCTTATTTCATTTTGACCACTCCAACTTTTCTACATTCATATTTTGTCCATTTCACATCCTAGTCATTAGAATTTTTTTTAACAGAGGTATCCTTTTGCCTCGAGTAGTGCAGCATCAGCAAATGAAGATTTCAAAGACAACATCCCAAAGGATTTACCTGAGAGTTCACAATAGTTGAGCACCCTCTGAGAAATCAGCTCCACTCCAGTTACTTTTTGAGTGCCCTACCAGTGTCTCTGAGAATGTTCTTCTTCCTTTTTTCTTAGACTTTTAGTATCAGACAGTGCTTCAAAGTTATGCATAAGGTATTTGTCTACTTCTTGCTCGGAAGTGGGGAACCACATGCCTTAAATTTTAAGCATCAGTGAACCAAAATGAACTAAATTGGTCATTTAAAATTGGACAGTCATTTGGTTTACTATGCTGGGAATTACAGATTCAAAGGTAATGGCACTGTAATTGTATTAAAGAGGAGAGTCAAATCTATATCATGAAGTACAAAGCTCTCTATAATGCGATAATATCTATGCACTGACAAGGAAATCCAAGCTATACAACGATTATTGAAAATTAAACAACAAAGATTAAAGCTAGGGATGCAGAAATTAAAGAATTCCAACAATAAGGTCAGTTTAATATTGATAAATCATTAATCAGGAGGAATTGACAGTTATTTGAGTGAGAACTATTGGAATGAGAAGGTTGGAAACAGAAAGGAAGAATAGTTAGAAAATACGACCTCAGTGATATGAACAAAGCTGATGATTACATGATAAAATTTTGCAAGATTATTGATTTGTTCATAGAAAGTAACATTCCCAAGGACACATAATGAGATTATATATGTTGAATTCTTCATAAGGAATATATAGAAATCAAATTGAATATACTGTGAGAAGAGATGATGGAGACAAGATCAACAACTAAAGCCAAACCAAAGGCTGACTATAAAACAGGCCATCAGTTGCTCATATGTAATGAAGGTTGAGCTGAAGAAAATTAAAACAAGTGTACAAGAGCCAAAATACAACCCTGAGTAAGTCCCACTTGAAGTTCCAGAACATTTCCAGAATAGATATGATGCATTGAACACTAACGATGGAAGACCTGGTGAGGTATGGGATGATACGAAGGACATAATGCGTTAAGAAAATGAAAGGTCACTAAAAAAGCAAGAGAGGAAGAAAAGATCAAAGTGGATGTCTAAAGAGACTCTCAAATTTGCTCTTTTTCAGGTCTTTGTATGTATTTACTACTTCTGTACTACAAAACATTTTTAAAATTTCCCCTCAGATATTTACATATACGATATGCACCTGCTATTGGTCTTTAGCAGCAATTATTTTATTTGATAATTAATTACATATGTGAAAAGCAACTTATTTCAACCTCCATTTCTTTGGTGGTTAATGAAATTTAATGTTAGTTGTGCATGTCTACTGAACTATTAAATTTTAATTTTTGTACCTTACAAGTTAAAGTCTGTATACATGTTTTCTAGTGGGAATTATGTCCAATTCTTATTGACATATAGGAGTTATTAATATATAATAATAGCATCCTTTTAAATGTATTTCTTTAAAATACTGACCTACACTTAACACGTTTTAATTTTTCTTATTGTTTTCTAATTGGACTTTTTCTTTCATGTTACTGATAGAAATTGCTTAATCCAATCATAAAGTCACTAAATCCAATGTAAGAAATGATAAATCGAAAATCTAAACAGACCTGAGCTGAGCCCGGGTGGCCTAGTGGATTGTAGCCCATAGGGTTGACAGTTCAACTCCAGCAGCAGCTCTCCAGGAGCAAGGCTGGGCTTCCTACTTCCACCAGGGCAGTGATCCCACAAAAACAAAAGTAAAAACAACAACAACAAAAGAATTAAAAAAAATCTAAACAAACTAGTCTTCTGAGCTCCAATGTTATTCACAACCACAAAAAATAGGAAACAATCTAAATTTCCATCGATAGTGGAGTGGATTAGAAACCTCTGGCACAAGCACACAATGGAGTACTACGTATCACTGATGATCACATGAAGTACATTGTCTCATGGGGTGAGTTGGAGAAAATTATGCTAAGCAAAGTTAGTCATCATGAAAGGACAGGTGGAGGTACAGAAAAATCAGGCAGGGGACAGTCCAAACCGAAAGATGTACATGTTATTCCAACATACAGTAAGGAAAAAAAGGTGGGGAAGGAGGAGAAGGAGGGAAGAAGGAGAATGCACCCAGGGGAGGGTATTGTTTATGTCTTCACAGAAATGGGAGTGTGATCACCCTAAAGTCTTCCACTTTTTTCCTTCCCTGCATTTCAGCTTTCAGTTCATTGCTTTCTGGGATTTAAGGCCCAGGGATCATTTGAGAAGTTGGATGATATAGTTCCTGACCAGTTGCCACACACCTTGCTCGACCCTAAGCCAGTGGAGGACGGAAGAGAGACAGCCTCGTGTACACATGCATGCATGCATGCATAAAGGCAGCATGCAGCTCCTGTGTCCCATAGTCTGCGGAGCAGGTCTGAGTCTATCGGTGGCCTGTCCTATCATCTGGGCTCTGAGGTGCTCTCTCTTGGCAAGTTCTACCACACCCCACAGAAGCAGAAGGTAAAGGGGCAGCCCAAGACCAGGGTCCACTTTGGAGGTAGGCCAGGGAGCTGAAGGAAGGGCTGAACACTGTCTTGGCTGAAGAAACCACCTGCAGGCATGGACGCAGCTCTGGGCTGACTGGACCAAGTCTCCCTAATGCTCACCTGCACCTTGCCGTGTATGCTGGCTGTGTCCTGCCTCTGCTCCAGCAAAGGTGGAGGGCTTCCTGATCTATCCCCTCTCTGAAGGCTACACCGGGCTCACTATTTGACTTGCGTGTGTTCTAAAGTAGCTTAGAGCCAGTCTGATGTCTTCCACAGCTCTTCTTTTATTGGTGCAACAAACTAGCCCCAGCGACTCTTTTGGGACAAGAATGGGATCTAGGCTGTGCCCATTTTCCAAGGGGCTCTCTGCTGCCAGGTGACATCCCACAGGACACCTTTGTGAGACTCAGTGGCCTCAGAAGCCGGCATCTGGGTGGAGACCTAGCTGGGGCCTCCCTGTTCCACCAACTGCCTTTCTGTGTTGTAGCTTCAGCCCCTTGTGACACCCCACTGTGCTTCCTTACAAACCCCAGCATGTGATGTTGGTGCCCTGTTGTTAACTTGTGAAAAAGTTATTCTGTTGTCTTTGATGTAGTAAAAAAAAAAAAAATCATGTAGTTTATGTAAAAAAATCTCTGATTCACAAGGAAGCCAACTGTGTGTCTTGTGTTGGGACAGTTCATAATGTAGTTCCTAGGCTATTTTGCAAATTGTTCTTGTCACCAAATGTGTTCAGACAAGGGGAAGGAGAGTGAGATACTTTTCTGGTCTTTGTTTATCTTCCCCACAAGGAGACAGTCTGGCCAAATTGCTCCAGTAATGCACATCAAACCTTGAGAACAATATAAACACATGGAGCAATTCTCTCATGAACAGAGAGGTCTGCAGGATATAACCAAATCAGCCAAATTGATCCTGCCCTAGAATTATGTGCTGCTGAAGGCAACACTAAATCTATAGGATAGGGGGAGGGGCCAGCTTGTCACGCCCACTAGACCCAATATTGACACACTAAACTTGTATGAGTCCGGGTAGACTAGAGGAACAAATTTCATAGACTTGCAAATAGATATAAGGAAAGGGTTTATATACAAAAGGAATGTGACACTAAGAAGACATCCCAATCCAGTCCAGTCCAAAGTGATAAGTCTGATATTAACCCATATACCTGAAATCAGTCTATAAAATCTCCTTCCGACTCACAAAGTCACAGGTCAGTGGGTGCAGAATCCCTGCGCTGGCAGGGTTCTCCCCTTGGCTCCTTGCTTCCAGGGCTCAGGGTTCATCAACAGCAGAAGCAACTCATCACTGGCAGAGGTTTCCATTTGGCCGCCCCAGCTTCATGAAGAGTTCTGGCTCCATCAGGGCAAAGCTGTGTGGTCTCTCTGTTGGCTCCTCCAGCTTCTTGGAACCTGTCAGCTTGTCTTGTCTGTGATTAATCATCTCTCAGACTAACTCCCAACAACTGGGGAAGATAGCTTCTCATCCTCAAGAGGGAAATATCGCGAGATTTCCCAGAAGTCTCAGGAGAAAGCCATGCCCACATAGAGGCCTTATTGTCTACTCACTGGCAATCTCCAGATTAACAGCTTAGACTCTACCCCTGCATCTCAATCATAAAATTAATACAAGCACATGACTGCCACAAAACTCTAAGGACAATGTTCCTGCATGGAGTTGTGAAGGCACAGATAGGACTGTAGGCTGACAACAGCTCCTGAAATGGTGTCTCCACAATAGAGGGTAATACTGGGGACACATGGCGAGGAGTGGGTCTGTTCTGACATAGCCACAGTGGGGTGAACCACGAAAGGAACATAATGGATCAGCAAACAGAGCAAAGCCTTTGAGGAGCCCCCATAATAGACTTCAGACTAGGAGGGGAAGTTCAAAAGTCATAAAGGTCAGCAGACACATGTGGAATTATATGTTCTTTTTTTCCTAGTTTTTTTTTTAATTGTCTTTTGTTTTATTTTTCTTTCCTTTTTTTTGGTTTCTGTTGTAGTTTTGCCTACTTATGTAAGATAGGTATGGAAAGCAAGTCTGAGGAGAAAGCAACAGGCTCATTAGTTCTGGAGGGCCTTGGGAGGAGGTGGAGGTGAGAGAGGGAGCAGTGAACAAACAACACCATAGACCGGGAACAACTAGGGAATTAAAATCAACAATAAGGAGGACATAGAAATTCTGGTGATGCTGGAGCAACAGCAATCTATTTGAGAGGAATTACTTCAAGGAAGAAGATGATGGGGCATGATGGTGGGGCATGAAGAAGGTAAGAGAAAACAGAGAACAGGTCTAGGAAGCAAAGCTATGGCTAGAGATAGAAACATAGATGTGCACATATGTACACATATTAATTCATAAAAATAGGATTGACCTATGTGCATATATTTATATGACAATACATTAAGGAAACAGACTTTGTGCCTCTGCTTAATGCAAGAACACTTTGTTCTAACAACCTGACATTCTGTGATGTCACACTCCCAACATGATTGCTGAAGGCAAAATTGGTACATAAGCAAAGGTGGTGAAGAAAGCTGATGGTACCTGAAAATCAGAAGACAAAGCACCTAGGGGCTTAAAGACTTGAAGAAACACAAGCAGCCCTTTAGGAGAAAAGCCATAAGTTCACATGGAAGAAGAAATACAGCTTTTGCAATCATGAGGCATCCAGTCGGACAAGTTGCAGGCATCAGAAACCCCCCCCCCCAAAACAAAACAAAACAAAACATATATTTGAGAACAAGGAGGGTCAGAGCAGCAACCCAAAACCCATCTAATGGTTTTCTCTCACAGTAGAGTCACAAGGAAGGGATGAGTCAATCAGCATGCAGTTTAGCACTGATGAAACACACAATATTCCTGTTTCTTTGAGGCTGCATTATCATGACCCCTCATTATCATGACCCCAAATCCTGTTTTTCAGTTTTGGCTAGGCCAGATAGATCAAACCATGTAAACTGGTACAGATAAGAGTTCATGGCACAAAGAATCTAGGTCAGAAAGAGCCCTCAAGAACAGTATTGGAGGTATCAATACCAGGAGGATAGGGGAAAGGGGTCAGGCGAAGGAAGGGAACCAACTAATTGCAATGGTTGACACATACCCCCCTCCAGTTCCAGGGGACTGAAAACAGAAATGTGGGTTGTGCAAGGTAGTGGTCAGTGTAAGATATGAAAACAATAATTTATAATTTAACAATGGGGGCTGATGCCTGGTGGCATAGTGGTTGTGTGCGGGACTGCAGCCCACTGGGTTGGCAGTTCAAATCCAGCAGCAGCTTTCCAGGAGCAAGGTTGGGCCTCCTACTCCCACCAGGGGCAAAAAATTATCAATGGGTCACAAGGATGGGAGGGAGTAGTGTGGGAAAAATAGGAACTGATACTTAGGGTTCAAATCAAAAGTAAATATTTAGAAAATCATGATACCATAATATGTACAAGTATGTTTGATACAACTGATATGTGGATTTTTGAATTGTAAGAGCCCCTGATTAAATGATCAAAAAAAGAAAAAAGAAATTCTAAACAGAAAACTTCAAAGGGCACCTTAAGAAGACAAAGTCAAGTATTATAATCAAATAGGAAATACCTAGAGTTAGAAAATAAAAGAATGAATACAATCATTATATAATAAAGTGAAAGAACTCTAGGGAAATAATTCAGTCCTTGAGATGTAATACTGGAAGTTTCTATGGACAACATAGAGCAAATGAATGAAGCACTGGTGGCACTAATTGTCTTCACCAGGAATTTTGGTGGACATCTACATGGCCAACTGAATGGAGAAATCTATGTTTGTACCCATTCCAAAGAAAGGTCACTCAACAAAAAACTCACACTATAGAACAGCATCATTGGTTTCACATGCATGCTATTAACATTTTGGTGAAGATAATCCAACAATTATTATAACATTATATTGACAGAGTACTGCCAGAGATTCAGGCCAGATTGAGAAGAGGATGTACAAGGAAGGCATATTATTGCTCATGCCAGATGGATCTTGACTCAAAGAATAAAATACCAGAAAGATCTTGTGGTTGTTATATAATGTTATGTCAAGTTGAAGATTTATAAAAGTGTAGGTATTGTACACAGTGTGTCAAACAGGTTACAACCTGAAGGTTCTTTCTTGTGGGCATGGTCTTCTCATAAGAAGGGCCTTAGGAACCTCTCCTCTCGCTCCTTTGATTTAAGTGCTAGCTAGAAATCTGAGAGCTGCTGCAGTCTTCTGATGTTTCCAGCAACCTTGGACCCACCTGACTTTGCGTGCATCTGTCTGTGATTTTTGGCATTCTGCATCATTGCACGTGTCTGTATGACTCTCGTAAGAACCTTGTAGACTATTATTGGACGTAAGAGCTACAGTTGGACTGGACTGGGATGTGTTTGATATAGAATTACTTTTGGATATACAGCTCTGTCTTACATATCTGTGAGTGTCACTAGCTTTGTTCCTCTAGTCAGTCTATCAGCTGTTTATGTCTGCTTGCTTGTTGCTTTATTGATTATACCAAGCCTATGCATAGCATAAAAAGCTATGTATAGCCTTGAGAAGAATGAGAACACCAGAATACCTCCTGTGCTCATGAGGAACTTGAATGTGAATCAACAGGCCGAGGTGTGCACTGAATAAAATATAAAATGGCTTAAAAGAAGGTGAAGTGTGTGAAAGGTTTGGATCCTTTCATCACACTTATTAAGTCTATAAGATGATTAAATAACCAGAAAAGCTGGATTATATGAAGAAGAATACGGAACTAAGATGGGAAGAAGGTTCCTTAACAACCCAAGACTTGCAGATGACATAACTTACTTCCTGAAATTGAGACAGTTTGAAGAATTAACTGAAGAAGATCAAGGACTCCAGCCTTCCTTATGGATTGCATCTCAATGTAAAGAAGATCAAAATCGGGGCTGAGCCCCGGTGGCGTAGTGGTTGTGCGTGGGACTGCGGCCCACTGGGATGGAAGTTCGATTCCGGCTCCCTGGAGCAAAGTCTGGGCCTCCTACCCACCACGAGGGCAGTGATGCCTAAAAAACAACAACAACAAAAAAGTTCAAAATCTTTGCAAGCAACCAATAAGTAAAATCATGATAGATGGAGAAAAGTTTGAAGTTGCCAAGATTTTGTACTAATTGGATCTATGGTCATTGCTTATGGAAAAAGGAATCAAATGTTCCCAGACACTTGCAGCCCATTTAATTGGGTATAACTGCTACACAAGACCTCTTTAAAGAACTAGAAAAGCAAGTTTGCTTCTTTGAGGGCTACAATGCACTTGACTTGAGTAATGGTATTTTATTTTCTTTTTTTCAGTCATTTTTTTCAATGACTTTATTGTGGGCTCTTACAGTTCTTATAACATTTCACACATCATTTGTATCAAGCATAATTGTACACATGTTGCCATATTCATTTCCAAATATTTTCTACTTGGGTCCTTGCTATAAGCTCCTTTTTTCTTCCTCCCTTTTTTTAATGAATCATTTTATTGGGAGCTCATACAATTCCCATCACGATCCATACATACATCAATTGTATGCAGGCCACATTTGCACACTTGTTGCCATCATCACTCTCAAAACATCCTTCCTCCACTTAGGCCCCTAGTACCACCTCCCCATATTTCTCTTCCCTTCACCTGCCCCATGAACCCTTAATAATTTACAAATTGTTATTGCTTTTTTTATATCATACACTGTCCAATGTGCCCCTTCATTCACTTTTCTGTTGTCCGTGCCCCAGAGTGGTGGTTATATGCAGGTCCCTGAAATTGGTTCCCGCTCTCTATTCCACCATCCCTCCACCCACCTAGTATCACCACTCCCACCACTAGTCCTGAGGGAACATCTCCTAAATTCCCCATGTTTCCGACTCCAGTGTACATCTCCTGGTCTAGCTAAATTTGTCTGGTTGAATTGGAATCATGATAATGGGTGAGAGGAAGCATTTGAAAACTAGAGGAAAGTTGCATATTTCATTGTTGCTCCATTACACCCTAACTGGCTCATCTCCTCCCTGCAACCCCTCTGTAAGAGGATGTCGTTTCATCTATCGATGGGCTTTGGGTCCCCAATCTGTACTTCCTTTCATTTATAATGATATAATTTTAGTTCTTTGATGCCTGACACCAGATCACTTCAATACCTCAATGTTGCACAAGCTGGTGTGCTTCTTCCATGTGCTTGTAGCTTCTGAGCTGGATAGCCACTTGTTTACCCAAGCCTTTAAGACCCTTGATGCTATAGCTTTTGATAGCTGGACACCATCAGCTTTCTTCACCACATTTGCTTATGCACACCTTTGTCATCAGTGATCATATCAAGAAAGTGAGCTCACAATGTTATGATTTTTAGTTCTTTAAGATTTTTCAATCATTTTATTGGTGGCTTATACAACTCAGCACAATCCACACATACATCCATTGTGACAAGAACTTTTGCACATTGGTTTACCTCATCATTCTCAAAACACTTGATTTCTACTTAAGACCCCGGTATCAGTTCTTCAGTTTCCCCCTCATTCCCCACACCCTTCTGTACCATGAGCTCTTGATAATTTATAAATTATTATGATTTGGTCATATCTTATATCCTCTAATGTCTCCCTTCCCCCACTTCTCTGCTGTCTGTGCCCCAGGGAGAAGGCTTTATGTAGATCCCTGCAATCTGTTCTCCTTTTGCTCCTCACCTTCCTTCCATTGTCTCCATATTTCTCTTCTTACCACTGGTCCTGTGGAATTATTATGATTTGGATTCCCTGTGTTTTCAATTACCTCGTACCAGTGAACCTCCTCTGGTCCAGCCAGATTTGTAAGGTAGAATTGGGCTCATGATAGTGGGAGCATAGGAAGCATTTAGGAATTAGAGGAATAGTGTACATTTCATCATTGATACAATGCACCTGGACTGCCTTGTCCCCTCCCCGAACCTTCTGTGGCAGAGTGTCCAGTTGCCTACAGATTGGCTTTGGATCTCCACTCTGCACTCCTCCTCAAACAATATAGTGTCTGGGGCCTTACAGGCTTGAAGATAAACAAGTGGCCATCTAATTGAGAAGGAA
The DNA here is from genome assembly GCA_004026705.1 of Nesogale talazaci. Classification (NCBI taxonomy): domain Eukaryota; kingdom Metazoa; phylum Chordata; class Mammalia; order Afrosoricida; family Tenrecidae; genus Nesogale; species Nesogale talazaci. The sequence goes on from PVJH01002808.1 coordinate 85,526, forward strand.
CAAAACCCAGGTGGAAGAAGAACAGCAGCCTGGGTGATCACAAGGTGTTGAGGTGTTGAGCTATCAGGAATCAAAGGGGATGGTACTTTCATTCATCTTGCATGTGTGGGAAAGTTGGACATTGAATAAGGAAGACACAAAAATCAGTTTATCTGAATTATGGTGCTGGTGAAAGTTATTGAAAATACCACGGACTGTCAAAGGAATAAACAAACTTGTCTTAAAAGAAGCACAATCAAAATGTTTCTGAGAAGCATGGATGGTCAACTTTAACTCGCTTCTTTTGACTTGTTATCAGCGGAGAGCAGCGGGCCCTAGAGTAGGGTGCCATTCTTTGCAAAGAAGATGTTTGGACAAAGGAGGAAGACCCTTACCATAATCTGTGCTGAAGACATGGGCTCGATCAAAGAACAATTGTGAGGATAGTGCTGGACTTAACTGCTTTATCCTGTTGTACCCAGGGTCACTAAGAATCGGAACAACCTCAATGGTACTGAACCACTGCAAGAAAAATAAGGGACTATTTAATATCACTTTTGTATCATATAATTTTGAAATACATCTCCTTTTATTATAAAGGTGTACTTATAGTGAAGGTCTTCATTAGGTTACGGGTGCACCTGTGTTTATTTGGCAATGCTCTTGATAATTATTGAATTGTGAACCATGTCTTCTGACATTCTTAAATTTGAATTCTAAGAAATCACTAATAGGTATTTTTATTTACCCTTATTCACAGTCATAATATTATTTCTGACTCATAGATACATTATAGAATGGAGAAATATTGCTTCATTGGGTTTCTGAGGCCATAAAACTTTTTCAAATCAGGCTGTTTCATTTTTTCCAATGGAACAGCTTCTTGTTTTGAATTCTCATTTTTTTTTTAATTAGCAGCGCATGCTTAACCTACTGCATAAGCACAGGCTACTATTTATGTCATATATATGTATACATATACATATATACATGATGCTACACTTTCAAAGTTTTATTTTTTTACAAAAGGTAACTAGACCTTTGAAATTATGTCCATCTAGTTAACCATAAAAATAAATCTGTTAAAAATCATTCCTCTCCATGCTTTGTATCCACAGCTACCTTTCTCCTTGGAGATTGTCAGGCACTAAAAACAATCTGGCTGATAACATAGGGTGTCAGTGAACTTTAATGTGATGCCTTATATTCTTCAGATAAATTCAGTTATCAGTCTAGAGCCTCAATAACTGAATCTTATTTTCCTACCATTCTTCCCACTGGCCTAAATCCTGAAGCATATCTATCCAAATTTTTGAAAATATAACTAGTACCATATTTCCTCCTGCCAGTCATCTAAGAGGTCAAGGTTACAAGTTCAGAAAATACTGCTGAACCAAGCAGTGTATGACTTCACCTATAAACTATAGTCATATATTTTCTCACTATCATGCAGGAAGATGTGAATTGATGCTTATAGTTTTAAGTCAGACATCTGTGCTGAAATGATAACACTGAGGTCCAGTAAACACAGCTTTACTGTGATATACAGGTTTCCCTACACCAACCATAAGTTTACACTTAATTATGGTGCTATTTCAGCTTAATGAGATGTGCAATAGACAAAAATAGAATGGGAGGTTAAGAGTTATAGGAGGCAAATGCATGATAAGAAAATGTTTATTTGTACCTTTGTTGTGCCTTTACAATATTGACTGTGAAAAGAATGCACAAGGATATATTCTTTATTCTTTTTATTTATTTGACCAATGTGTAATAGACTTCCTAGATAAAGAGAACCTTGCTAATATGAGATCAGACATTGCACTCACATTTAAATTGGGAAATACAAATAGGACACTACAAACTCAATGTCAGATAAGTCAACAAGGATAACATAATAAATCCTCGGGTCTTCTTAGTGCTCATGTATGTAGTGTATACCAATTTAGGCTGGGTGGAAAATGAGCTAGCACAATAATAGCTAATTGTTTCCATTGAAAAACTACAAAGGAGAACATTGCTATGGAATAGATTTTAACTTCATATAAGGTTTTGGATGCTAGACATATTTATGGGAGCAGAGAGATTTATGTTTTTCCCCAAGGACTGGTCAGTTGTCTTTGACCTTGCAGTAATCTGTCTGTCCCATGTTTACCTGTTAGCACCACCAAGCCCATGGAACAAAACACTGTCTGATACTGCGCCGTCCTAACAATATTTCTTATGTCTGAGGGCATTGTTGCAGTCAATGTGCCAGTCTATCTCCTTGAGGGTCTGCCTCTCTTGACTGCTCCTCCACTTAACCAAAATATGTTCCCAAACTATGTAAGATGAAGTCTCCCCATCCTTATATCTAAGGCTTAACTCTGCCAAGATAGACCAGTTTTTCCTTTCAGCAAGCAGTCCATGATACTTTCAATAGTCTTCTCCAACACCCTAATTCAAGTGACCTCTTTTTTAATCCTTTATTTTAAATATCCAGCATTCACATGCGTATGAGGCAACTGTAAACAGCATGGCTTATGTCAGGCACACACCCTACTCCTTAAAGGAACACCCTTGTTTTGCCATCCTCTAATGAGATCTCAGCAGATCTGGTGTTACCTAATGCAACACATTTTTGATCTCTTGACTGTTGCTTCCCTGAGCATTGATGAAGATAAAAGTACAATAAAATCCTTGACAGCCTCAATCTTTTCTCCATGATCACAATGCTACCCAATAATGTGATTCAGTTAGTTCAGACTGATTCAGCAGAAACTACATCTAATTTTTTTGTTTGAGTTTGGCAAACCTGTTGCTAAACCTGTTGTAATCAGAGTTCTCTCTATGGTGAACAACAGGACCAGTCAAAATCACAAATGTATATTTTCTGCTTTTTTCTAATGTTTGTGCAGCATCTTGATTTAAATGCCTGTCGTGGTGTTCATTCCATAACCTTACCTCAAAGTAATCTGTACCCTTGAACTTAGGACTGAAATACTCTGATGGGAGAGGAAGCAAAAGAGGTCATGCAAGATGGTGGAAATGGTGGTCATTGAAACTTGCGCGGAACTGATAGGCAGTTAGCACAGAGGGCATCCATTGCATATACTGAGGGGTTGCGCTAGCGCTAAGGAAAGAATGGCTCACAGGTCCACTTTTCTGACCAGCGATGCTACAGCTGGATTGACTCAGCTAGACCAGGTAAATTCGATTCAGCCAATGGAGCCACCAGTATTGACAAACATACCTCCCCAGCAAAGAATTGAAAAGGTCAAAGGTTTGGCTCTGATGGGCTCTTTCCCAGTGGCTGCTCTGCAATGTAACACAGCAGGACTGTGGTCTGGAGCCGACAGCATCTCTCTCTCCGGCAGTTTCCAGGCTGGCAGAGGGGGTGAGGGATCTCTTGGGTGCCTGTGTGAACCTAAAACTTCTTTCAACTTTCATAAATTTCATTTGGATTACAAACCAGGCTTCTGCTTAAATTCTTTTTCACATGGAGCCAAGGACCGAGGTATATATCTCCTCTTGAGACAGAACCCCTGTCTTAATGGGTATCCAATGGAAAGAGACTAAAAGCATCATGTATATAATACCTCAATGCTCTCCTTCCTTTAATATGACAGGTTTAATTTGATAAATAAAGATTCTCACTGATAAAAGTTCTCACAGCACCAGTCCCTATGCTCAGAGCAAACAGAGCTCAATCAATTAAGATGTCAATTTATACGTGTTAGTCTGGGTAGACTAGAGAAAGAAATCCAGGGAGACCCACATGTGTATAGGAAAGAGGTATATATACAAGAACAACTGATATTTGTCTTCTTGCTAACCAAAGAAGAAACACTACCAAGAGGGAGAGATCAAACTTTCCATCTTTATGTTTTGTTTCTCCAGTATCCCATTCTGGGTACCATAATGTGTTGGTGTAGGTAGATTAGAGAAGCAAATTCATAGACACAGATATGTGTGTGAGAAAGAGTTTTATATACAAGAGCAATTAGATAATGAAAAAATGTCCCAATCTAGAACATGTCCATAAGTCCAATATTAGCCCATGTATGTGCCTGATAACAATCTATAAAGTCCTCTGCAGACTCATGAAATAGGCAATGATGCTGAATTCAGGACCACAGGCCACTGGGTTAGAAGTCTTCGGAATGCAGTGGTGTTATAAGCATCTCAGTGCTGGCAGGGGTTTTTATGCAACTTCTCCAACTCCAGAGTGCCGGTTGCATCAGAGTGTGTCCATGTGGCTTCTCCAGCACCCAAGGCATAGTGCTCTGTGTCTTGTCAGTAGAGTGTCTCTTGGGGAGTTTGTAGAAAGAGAGAACTGTTTCCTACCCCCAAAGAGGAAATACAGTAGTTCCCAGAGTTCTCAAGAGAAGGTCATGCTGACATAGAGGCCTCATGGGCTATATCTTGATTGACAGGTCAGGCTCCACCTCTTCATTCGCAGTCCTCTCAAATTGACAAATTATGCAACTACCACACTATACGAGGCAGCAACTCATGGATTACATTTCACAATTGAACTATACTCGAATAGATTCCTCACATCAATAGTATCTTAAATTCTAAGTCATTTGATAAATTATGGATGTTATGAATGCAATAAAATGTCTTTCTTTTTTGCTTCTTTGCTTTGTTTTTCTGCCTTTTTTTGTGTTTTGTTTTTATTATGGGTTTTTCTTTTTGATGTAATACAACAGCCGAAGTAAACCAGAGTTGCTCATAATCCATGGACAAGTATTGTATTCTGGATTCCTAATTAATTCTGGCTCCAATCCAAGAACAATAAGTTCTTATTAAATGACCCTGCTGCAAACTTGATAATGATTGCTGAAGGTAAGGGTGCTACAACAAAGTGTAGAGAAAAATCAGATGTTTCAAAGCTATCAGTTGGAATAATGTCTGTGGTGTTAAAGGTTTATGTTCAAACAAGCCACCATCTAAGTGAGGCATCAACTAAGTCCACATAGAAGTAGCACAGAAGCCTAAGTAATCCAGACATAATGATAAAAAGTGTGCAAATATTAAGGGATAATGTATCAGAGTTTAAATTGTGAATGCACAAATTGTAGAATGCTATTGGAGGACAGTGGGAACCCAAATTCACCTGCAGAAAATCTAGATATTCCTCTACCCACAGGCCAGGGATTCAAGCAACTTTGCTACCAGACAGAGATTATTGTAAACTTGATTCTAGTGGATTGAACCATGCTATATAATATGATACTTGGTCAGTTGACCTCCCTCTTTACTCAACTTGCTCTAGGCTTGAGTACTTCTTGCTTGTTCCACTACAAAAATTTATTATCTGGTTTTTAGAATATTGTTGTTGGTCTTTATTTTTATTTTATTTTATTTTTGGTATTTATTTTTAAATGATTTTTTTATTAATCATTCTATTGGAGGTTCTTACAGATCGCATAACAATTTGTAATTCAATTGTATCAACAATTGTACATATGTTGTCATTAACAGATCCAAAAACATTTTCTTTCTTCTTGAAACCTCAGTATCAGCTCATATTTGTTGCTCCATTCCCAATCCTCCTACCCTCGCGAATCCTTGATCAATTGTATATGATTATTGTTTTACATATCGTACACTGTCCGCTGTCTTCCTTCACATACATTTCTAATATTTGTCCTCTAAGATGTGTGTGTGTGTGCTATATCTAACCTTGTGACAAGTTTCACTTTCTCCCCCATAACTCCCTCTCCCTATCCTCATGGTATCACTACCCCACTACTGTCCCTGAGGGGTTTAACTCTCGTGGACTCCATGCATTTAGGGCTCTTCTATGTGTACATGTATGTACGCCATATTAACAGGATATGCTGCATCATGACAGTGTGTGTGTGCACGTATGCTTGCACTCACAAGGAAGCATTAGAGATCTAGAGGAATCTTTGTATTTCATCTGTGCTATTTTGCACCCTGGCTGAATAGTTCCTTCCTGTGAGGGGATGTCTAATTTTCTACAGATGGTCTTTTCTTTCTTACTCTTTATTTTTATCTTTATATTGTTATTATTTTCTACTTTCACTTTTGTTTTTACTGCTTCTTTTAGGTTTTTGAGTTGATGAAGCACATCACGAGTGGATGCACAGAGCAATAACTAATGTAATGGTTTATCAAGAGCGTTGTGGGGGTAAGCTTGGGGAAAGGGTGGTGATTTTGGGAGCAAACTGAATGCAAAAAGGATGCGGGAATCCTAGAAGTAATTGTGATGCTGTATATATGACACATTTTAAAAGTGATTTAATCAACTTGACCAATGGTTACCATGGGTGAAGGAGAGAGTTGTTGCTCAGGGGACATTGAGGTTATGTTAAAAGTGGTGGAATAATTTGGAAAAGGATATCAATCATGGTTGCACAGTACAAAGATTATAATCAATGAACAGAATTATACATATAGAAGTTGTGAAATTGGATACTATTATGTTATGCATACTTTCACCATGGTTTTAAAAATTGCATGAATAACAATGAAAAAAACTAGGCTCAGTAAAAATATTGAGAGAAAAGAAAAAATTCTAGGCAGGACTATGCTTTTAATATTTATTGATTTCATTAAACAATGCTTTTGATGAAATACGTTTTTATTCTCTTGTGTTTATTTCAATAAACAAGCATATAATGTAAATAGAACAAGAGCTCAAAGCCTAGGATAACAGTTTGTCACTTGTTTCAGCTTTGTATTGCACCCCAAATTCCCAGGAAATATTATTAGTGAGTTATGCCATTTATGAACGTGTTCAAAACCTTATCAGAATAATTACTGCATATTTGGCAGAAGCAGAAAGGGTTTTTTCAAAGACAAACACAATATGTTCAGAGATGAGAAGTGATGTATCAAACACAATGACTATTATCTAATTGGCTTGCCCCTCTAAAGAATGGTTTCCTACTCCTACAGTGAAAAGATGGCTACCGATAAATCATACAGGCAATGATGCATGAAAAATACTGCATGTAAGGACGCCAATCAAGAAGGAATATGGAAATAACTTACTTCTATTGCTTTTGTTAGGCATCATTTAATATTTGATTAATATTTTAAAACAGTTATACCATAACTGTGTGTGCCTTCTTTGCTGTTCTTTTTTTTTTTTTTTCCTTTTTTTGGGCATCACTGCCTCTGGTGGTTGTGGACGCTACCCAGTGCTGCTCCTGAGAGCTGCCACTGGATTTGAACGGCCAAGCCCGCGGCCACAGTCCCACACTCAACTACTTATACCACTGGGGCTCAGCCCTTCTTTTCTGTTCTTTTTAAAATATTGTCTTATGAAACAATAAACTAAAGTTTAGCGGATAATTTTTATATTTAAAAATGTTATTAGGGCAGAATTATGGTGTCAAATTATTTGAATAATTAGTCACTTATTGGCCTAGTTGTGAGTTTTTTCACCCATTGAGTGAGTTTTTTCTTCACATTGAGCTGAAATCCATACTGAAGGCTGACATTTTTTATATTTATCATCAAGTCTATCAAGTCCACCTTATTTTCAGTAGGCAATGTTGTAGCACATAAGTCTCACAGGTTGTTAATAGGTTTTTCTCCAATCCCCATGCCACCCACCTCTTCAAAAAATCCACCCCTCTGATAATTTTCTCAGTATGAATTGTTCTGGAATTCTCATTCTTCTCAAAATTACTCATAGTGTGTTGCAATCTACAGAGTAGAATGATTTGGCATAATCAATAAAAGAAAGTAAACATATTTCTGATATTCTTTGCTTTCAGCCAAAGTACAGCAGTAATACTATTCCATGATCTAAGTCTTCTTCTGAATCAGATCTGAAACACTGGGAATTCTCTGTCAATGTACTGCTGCAACAATTGTTGTATGAACTTAGGTAATATTTTATCTGCATGTGATGCCAATGGTACATAATGAGAATTCTATTAAACCACCTTTCCTTAGAATGGGTACAAATATTGACTTTTACCAATGAGTTAATCAGTGATTGGCTTTCAAATTTTCTGACAGAAGAACAAGTGCTTCCAGTGCTTCATGAGGCTGTTGAAGCATTTCAAGTGGTATTTCACCAGTTCCTGGAACCTTCTTTTTGGCTAATGCTTGCAGTGCAGCCTGAATTTTTTTCTTCAGAACTCTCAGTTCTTGTTCATATGTTACATTCCGAAATGTCAGAATGGAAACTAGTTCTTTTTGATAAAATGTCTCAGTGCATTCTTTTCATTTCTTTTGAATCCTCCTGCATCATTCGATATTTTGGCTATACAATATTTCAGCACTGCAATTTAAGATTTTTTTCTCGAGATTTTCACCTTAAGGTATACTGAGTGCATGCTTCTTGCTGATTTTTCTATTTCTAAATCCCTGTATATTTCATTATAATATTTGACTTTTTCTTCTCAGCCTCTCTTTGAAAATTTCTGTTTGCTTCTTTGATTTCATTCTTTCTTCCACTAGCCTTAACTGCTCTGTGATTCAGAGTAACAGAGGATGATGCAACTTATGAACATAATAATCTCTAACTTATCAAGGGTTCATGAGGGCAGGTGGGTGGGGAGAGAGGAGGAAAAATGAGCTTTATATCAAAAAGCAATTGTATATTTAGAAAGCATCCCAGCCTAGTCCATGTCAAGTACATAAGTCCAATTTAGCCCATATGCCCAAAACTAGTTCATAAACTCTTCTTCAGGTTCACGTAGCCACTCACAGTGATGCCAAATGCAAGAAGATCACAGACTAGTACATAAAAAAAATCTTATAGATCCAGTGGTGGCAGAAGATCTCAGTGCTGGGGTGGGCCTCGACGCTATTCCTCCAGCTATCGTAGTGTGGCTCTCCAATAGGAAGGTGAAGCAGAGAGTGAAAACTCTTCCAAGTCTCCGCAAGTCTCTGTGTGGCTTGTGAACTGGGCAACAAGGCAGAGAGAGAAAGGAAGTGCTCAGACTCTTCATGAGAAGGTCCTGCTCAAAAGGAGGTGTCATCAGAAAGTGACCTGATCGACAGGTTAGACTCAATCCCTCAACTTATATATTAAGTTGTCATGAAAATATGCAACTACCACATGTTCAATACTAGTTTCTGACCAAATTACGTGGGGCTACACGTTACAAATTAGCTTTGAAGGGGCTGAGCCCTGGTGGCGTAGTGGTTGTGCGCAGAACTGTGGCCCACTGGGACGGAGGTTCAATTCCAACAGTGGGGCTGGGCCTCCTACTCCCACCACCAGAGGGCCGTGATGCCCCCCCAAAAAAATAAAAAATTAGCTTTGAAGGAAGACTTAAGAACAACCTTCAATATGCAGATAACAAATCTTTCCATGCTGGAAGTGAACAGGACTTAAAACACTTCCTCATGAAGACTGAATGAAGCCTTTAGTATGGATTACAATTCAATATTAAGAAAACAAAAATCCTCATAAAGGACTAATCAACAACTTCAAGAATAAAAGATTGAAGCTGTCAAGTATTTATTCACACTTGGATCTCAAAGTAATGTTCATGGAAGAAGGAGTCAAGAAACCACTACACATTGCATTGAGTAAAGGTTCTGAACAAGTTTTCTTTTTAAACTATGGAAGAGCAATGATGCCATTTTGAAGAATAAGATACAATTGATGTAGGCCATAGTATTTTCAATTGTTTCAAAAGGATGTGAAAGTTGAATAAATAAGACCTTAGGCAAAATGATGCATTTAAAATATAATGCTAGCAAATAATATTGTACCATGGACTTCCAGAGAACAAAAAATTAGATCTTAGAAGAAGTACAACCAGAATGATTCTTAGAATCAAGGATGATAGAACCTCCTGCCAAATACCTTGGACAAGTTATCGTGAGATAACTATTATCTTCTTAGTAAACTCTACTTATGATGAAATGACCCAGTGACTGCAGCAATGAATTCAAGAATAGTAGCAGTTTTGAGAAAGATGCTGGACTCCACAGAGTTTCATTCAGTTGTATATTGGGTCACTATGAATTGGAGCAAATTTGTGGGCCCCTAACAACAGTCATAATTTTTCAGTATTGACCATTATGCCTTCCTATATTTCATATAAAAATTAATTTCAATTAGATGGGAGCAGTTCTTGAGAATTGATGAAAGTATTTCATATATTCAAAAAATCTTGATTACAAGAGTTGACAAGTTAATTTTTTTATAAACATGAATTTTTGCTTATAAAAGTTAGGTACTCATTCACTTTTCAAGAAAAAATACTAAATCTTAATAAATGTCATGATAAAAATTTGTTTGTTTGTTTGTTAACCAAATATTTGGAATTGGAAATATAGGGCAAATTTACCCTGGGAAAATGGAGAGTAAAATGTAGTTTAATATTTAAAATTTGCATCAGTGCTTTATGAAGTGGTATATTTTAAAAGGAGCACTTCCAAATGTTATATTAATCTCATGCTTGTAACTTGAGTCTTCATTTTGCTAAGTCTTCTTTCTGCCTGATGTACGTGTGTGTTCCGTTGGTTCTACAAACCTTGATAATAGACCTGCTGCCCCTGGTTGCTTAGCTACAGAATCCTCTTTGTGATTTGTGAGCTGTTTGCCTGGATGGAAAGCAATGAATTTTTTCCCCCTAAAGTAAACTTGAAGAGTTTCTGCTTCAGAGTCAGACATATTAAACTCAGTATATCTTGTCAAATTTAGAACTTTTATTTCTTAGGCACTAAAATCAACTGGAGTATTTTATGTACAGATTATATTTAATATGACTAACATTGACTTCCTACTGCTAGAAAATAGCTTTTTAGAAAAGTAAAGTTTTAGTCTAGTCTCTTTAAATCAATATTTTAACAAAATGTCGTGGTTGCTGCTAGGTGCCTTTGAGTCAGTTCAGACTCCTCGTGAACACATGTACAACAGAATGAATGACTGCCTGGTCCTGTACCATCCTCACAATTGTTCTAATGTTACAGCCCATTGTTGCAACCACTGGGTCATTCCACAACCTCACTCCTCCCCTTTTCTTCTGTCCCTCCACTTTACCAAGAATGATGTCCTTCTGCAGTAACAAATCTCTCCTGATACCATGTTCAAAGGATGGAGATAAAATCTCCCCAGTCATCACTCTAAGGAGAATTCTGTCAGCACTTCCAAGAAAGATTTGTTTATTCAGTATTATTTGCCAACATCATAGTTCTAAGGCATTTTTTCCAGTTTTCCTTATTTAAGGTCCAATGATCATATACATGTGAGGTAACAAAATACTAGGGCTTGAATCAGATGCACCTTCATCCTCCACATAACATTATTGCTTTTCACCACTTTAAATAGCTCTTAGACAGGAGATTTACCTAACATAGCATGTTTTTTTTTTATATCATGAAGCCTTCATCTATGACTATTGATTGTGTATCCAGGCAAGAAGAAAGCCTTGATAGCTCCCATCTTTTCTCCATCTATCATGATGTTACCTATTGGTTCTGTTGTACTATCACTGAATAAGTTGAACAATTTTGTAAGGGCACCTTTATTTAGAATGCGAATAAATACAGAATTTGATTTTCTTTACAGTGAGTTGAAAACCATACTGAAAGCTGAAATTCTTCACCTTTGCTAGTGAGTGCTTCAGATCCTCTTGACTTCTGGCAAGCACATTTGTGTGATTTGCATCTCACAAGTTGTTAGTAACGCTTCTCCCAATCCTGCTACTGCATGTTTTCAAACAGTATAGCTTCTCTGACAATTTGGTCAGCCTAGAGAGTGAGAAGAGTTGTGGGAGGATAGTATCCTGATGCACATCTCTAATTTTTAATCATGTCATACTCTCTTGGTCTGTTCACACAACTGATGAGTAAATAAGCTGAAATTCCCATTCTTTCAATAGATATCCCTATTTTGTTATGACACACTGAGCCGGATTCCTCTGCCTGGTCAATGAATCACAAATAAATATCTTTCTGAAATTCTCTTTCAGCCAAGATTGATCTGAAATCACTAATCATATCCCTTGTTCCAATTTCCCTTTTCTTAGTCCTCTCTGAATCTTTCACTCCTCCCTGCCAATGGACTGCTACAAATGTTATTGGATGATCTTCAAGTAATATTTACTTGCATGTGACAGCAATGATATTGCTGCATAATTTGATCATTGTTAGGTCACTGTTCTGTACAATAGGTGCAAATATGTTTTGGCCTAAGTCAGTTGACAAATTAGTTTTCTTCCAAATGGTTGAGTGCTTCAAATTCTTATGGAAATAATTCAGTTAGTATTCTATAAGTGCTAAAAGTTCCTGGAGTCTTGTTGGCTAGTGCTTTCAGTGCAGCTTGAACATCTTCTTTCAGTACCATTGGTTTTTGTTCATATGCTATCTCTTAAAATGGTTAATTGATGACTGCTTTTTCTTGGTACAGTGAATCCATGAAAAGACCCCGTGAGCATCCATATACTAACCAAGAAGCCTAAAGGAAAGCCCAAGATAGCTACAAGAAGTGAGGCTCCTCTAAATCCAGTGTCGATTTGGATTTCTAACATCCCACATTGTGAAAGGATCAATTCCCACTATTGTAAGTCCCTCACCTATAATATATTTTGCTAGAACAGCAATAGATAACAATGATGATATATGTTCTGTAGATACTGCTTTGCAGCTTAAATGTTATAAATCTTCAGAGAACTGTACTTCTATTGACAGACGTGTTTAATAGAATTTAAGTACTCATCTTTTTTCACCAACTATCACCATTACCACTTATCAGTCCGTTTCTCATACTGTGGCATTTGAGTGCTGCTGTAGTGCATGAAGTTATGCCACAAGAGTTACAAATACTATCGATGTCATCAGAGCAGACAGATAACCACAGAGGTGCTGTACTAAAACAGAAGAACCTGGAAATCTACTGAAATAATTGACCAATGCAGAATGAATTATGCATTGGGCTGCTAGTTCTAAGTTCATCAGCAGAAAAACACTTTCTGTCCATAGGACGATATACAGGTCATAAGATGATGTTTGTTTATGGCTGTGGCCTTTTATGAGAGACACCAGGAATCTCTCTCTCTCTCTCTCTCTCTCTCTCTCTCTCTCTCTCTCTCTCTCTCTTTCTCTTTTGCCATTTACCCTCCTGCTTTATTTGAGTCTGTGTCTGCTTTATACGTAGGTGCCAGGGGGGCTGCTGAACCTGGGAGCTGACAGATCCCTGCCAGGTATCCACTGGCCTTGGATTCATATAAATTCATACCGACTGCCTTCTGATCTCCTTGTGTTCAGCTTCACTTTTGTGCATCAATGACCTGAAGCTATAGAAATCTGGACTGGGTTTTGGTTAACATTGGATCTATGAACATGAGTTGGACTAGGGTGAAATACCTTTAGATGTAGATTTATTCCTCAATGCAAAACTCTTTCTCAGACAACTCTTAGTGGCACTACTTTGTTTCTTGGGAAAACCAAACCTATTAGAGTCAACTTGTGTGAGCCAAGATTCTCCCGTGACATGAACTAGCAGTTAATCCCATAGGTTGTTGTTGTTGTTGTTTTCTGGGTTGTTTTATTTTGTTTTGCCAAGCAATTAAACAGTTATGTGAAGAATGGACTGCCTTCACCTGGACTCGATAAAATTGTGAAAGGTTTTAGTTTGAGGGTGGCCTACTCTAACTGTAAATTGATGGTGACTATATGGTAACTGTTGCCTGCTGTTGCATCTGTATGCTGGATCTGGTGTGTTGACTTTCTGATCTGTCACCTACAAGGAGTGATAATAGGTGGGCTGCGGACTTTGGATTCATTTGTGTGATGTTATATTCATTCAGCTCAACATTCATCATTTGTGAGAGTCTCTTATCTTTAGTCACCTTATTCATCAGCCCCTGAGGCTACAGGAACAAGAAACGCCTTCAACTTAAATCTTAGCTACTTAAATCAGAATGAATTTATCCACTTGTACCATGTGGAAGACATTCTTTCATAATTTTCTTTCTATATACATGTAGACATCATTGCTTCTCTATGGAGCTCAGCCTAACACAGAAAGCATTATTTCATTTTGGTTTTCACAGATTCAATGTACATCAAAACTGAAAGCATTACTTTTACTTTTTCAGGTAATCCTTGAGGCCATTGTCTAAATTATATAGTGTTGTTGTCATAGAAATGCTACCAGAGCATGGCTTTAGTAAGAAGAAATTTATACTTTCACACTTTAAGTTAGAAGTATAAACTCAGGATGTTAGCTCTAGGGGAAGAGTCTCTCGTTCAGTTCTGGGAGAAAGTCATTGTCTTCTTTCATCATCGATGAATCTTGGCATCATTTTCCAATTATATCTATGAGGTCTGTAGCTAAACGATTGAGGTTAAAAGAATATACTTGGCTCTAGCCTCTTCTTTCTTAGTACTAGGAGGTCTCTACTTTCTCTCTTATTTTAGCTTTTATAAGATAAAGTGTTATATAGGTCACATCAAAAGGAATTTCTCTTACATAGGATCATGACTGTGACCTAAAAAAGATCATTGCAACTACTCTAACAATGAATTGTCTAATTACCTCATTACATAAATATCAGTAGGCATCAGGATCCAGCTAATTTTACACATGTTTTGGGAGAGGCATAAAGTTCACTCCACGACATCCATGGACCATCATTTTGGTTACTGCAGAAGTTCTGTCATTTTGAGTCTGGCACCCTCACAAATAAAGGAGTCAGAAATTTCATGATCACATATTTTAGTGCTTTCCAGTTGGACAGGCTCATCTTCGGACACTATCCTCGATATTGTTTGGCTGCTAGTCATAAGTTTTTCAGTGGATAGTCTATTCCCTCTTCATAGTCTGTACTCATTCTGAAAGTTCACCTGAAATCCATTCCATTTGTATAATCCTGCTGGGGTTTGAAGTAGTGGTGGCAGAGATTCCATTAGTACACATTATGGAAGCCACCACAGTATGACAGACAGTATTTTATAATTTGGGCTATATTTGAACATTTTATAATGTGCAAAGGATTGGATTATAAAATCCTAAAAGAAGAACATGATCAATAGATATCAAGCTGAAAGAACTGGGAAAAAATTTACAACTTCAAGTTCTAATCTTGAAGGATTATTTTGGCAAAATATTAAATGATGAAGGAATCAGATTGTGTCTGGATATCAGAACAAATAGTCTCTGGAGTCTTAAATGTCTGTCTTAAAACAAATAGCCACTTCAAAGAGGTGTCGTTTAAGGCTGCAAGAAAGAAACATACTAGCCAGTATGATCAAAGGGCTTTTAACAATAAAATTCAAAATCTGAAAGGAAGACTAATTATAGCTTTTATTCTCAACATCCAGACTTTCAGAAGAGTATGGACAACAAAGGAGCCTTGCTGCTGTAGGGGTTACATGCTGCTTCATGATCCACAAAGAGCACAGTTCGAAACCACCACCCTTTTTATGGGAGAAAGACTGGCTTTCTGCACCTGTGACCAGTAAGAGTCCGAGAGACTCAGAGAGACAGCTCTACCCTTCACTTGCTTATGCACTATGCCTAGTGGCAGTTTTATTTTTATATTTATGAATGTCAGTGAAAGCCCAAAATACATTTTACAAAGCTCGCACAAAGAATTCATTGAATTCCCTCATTCCATTGATCACAGTTGTTAAGAGGCCTGTCACTGAGTGCACTGGAAAATAGATTACAGTTTAATATAGTCTGTTTTCTCTTTTTGACTAAGCTTTAATTTGTTCCAGTTTTTGATTACTTTTTGATGTCTTTTGGATTGAGTTAATTCATATTTTAGTCTGTTGTGATTGACATCTTTCATATGATTTTCTATGAAACACAGGAATGTTTTTAAAAGTCTACCATTTGATTTTGTGTATCTCTAAAACACACTGACAGAGAAGTCATGAATTTACAGCAATTAAATTTTGAGGTTTTAGTCTGTAGATGAATTAATTGCATGCATGGATTCTAGGTACAAGTTATCATTGCATATTACTATTAAACTTTATGTTTGATGCATGATACTGAGCCAGTAAATAAGTTCTAATATATTTAAGATCTAAATGGTACACGATATACTTATTTACCTTAGTTTTAATAAAGAATACTTTCAGAAAGCATTATCATTTCAAAATCTAGAAAATACAGAAGAAGTAAATACATTTGTCTATGCTTTTGGCACATGGGAAGAAAACATGAATCCACAATTTGTTATAGTCAATGGATAGCAATATTTGACCATTTCCAGGAGTATTTTATACTTTCACAAGATAATATGACTCTTAATTTAAGGCTAAAGATATAAAAAATTCCCTTAAAATCCAACTAAAATTTCCATGGTTTTCATTATCTAACTCTTCCATGTATGATAAGAGCTGTATAAGTCCCCAATAAAATGATTTTTTAAAAAGAACAATAATAAACTTGAAAAAATAACATTTGCCCATTTCCATCTTTAACCTATCAATCTATCATATTTAGCTCCATATTTAAGTTTTTTCTATTTTGTCTCAATGTTGGTACGATATATTGTTTCAGAAACAGAGATATTTCTATATAGACTTTACCATCACTCAAAGTGGGTCCGACACTCAAAATCTAGACAGGGCGCCAGCAGGTACTCTCGATTTGTAGCCATCAAATATCTCTGCTTCTGATTAAGCATGTGAGCAAAATAAAGAGTCAAATAGTGATTTACTGATCTGCAATCAAAAGTATGAGCTATGCATTATGAGTTCACAGTAAGCTATGCATTAGAATTCAATAAATTATGTTCTTTAGGTAAAAAATCACATGCATTTTTTAGAGTTTAAGAAAAGAGATTATATTATTTAATGTGTGCTCATCATATGCGAAGTAGCAAACTCATGGTTATACATGATTTATTTTTGGGGGGGCATCACTGCCCTCTGGTGGGAGGGGGAGGTCCAGCCTTAGCTCGTGGAGAGTTGCTCCTGGCTTTGAACCTCCAAGCCAGTGGGCCACAGTCCAGCACTCAACCACTACACCACCAGGGTTCAGCCCTATACATGATTTCTTAAGTCTGAAATCAAGCAATGTTTTCAAGGATAGCTTGATCATATAAGGCATTTTGAACCCCCCTTTAAAAGTAGTTTAATAATCAGCAATATATTGTATTGATTCCTTCATTCATGCCAGACTTTGATGCTTCAGGTTTTATTTCACTTGAGAAAAAAGAAAAAGAAAAGAAAATGGAGATAATTTAGAACTCATGAATAATGCAAGTGATGGAGTCAGGCTTTACCAAGTTTAGCCCCCAAATAGCCTGTATTTTTAATAAATCAATCTCAGATTGATTTGTTTTTTAGTATAGCTCATATATTTGTGAAGGAAGAACAAAAAAAAACCCTCAAAGTTTTCAAAAAATTTTTTGATCCACATAGCAAGTTTACCCTCTACCAATACATCTATTTTAAAGAACAAAATGCTATGAGAAAATAAATTTAAGAGTGATAAAAATAATTGCAAATAAATAAATAAAAGTAATAAAAAGTAATTGAATATATATGGATTTATATTGTTAGTAGTAGTACAAGGCTAATGCTAAAACCCTAAAGCAGGAGCTGATGTGAGGATTGCCAATGGCCTGTCAGTGCTATTCAAACAAGGCCAGATGCAGCACCATGAAACTTGCTATCAAGAGCTTTTAACGTTGTCTGAAAAGCAAAGCGTCTTTTCCTGTGACCTTCTAAATTGGCTCTTTCATTCACATAACTTTTAAAGTTTTATCTGGAGTTTTTATACGGAAAAGTATGTGTCTAAAAGGGTCACAAAAATTATAAAGTGACAATTCCTTGCTTCCCTTGTTATTCTGATAGTCAAGCATCGGGCACTTTATAGTAAAGAATGTGTTGATTTGAAATACAAATTCAGAAGAAATACAAATAAGCTTTTTGGTTGCGTTCCAAAGTTGGGGACAAAACTGACAGTTTCAAATGTAGGCTAAATGTTGATGAGAGTCTTCTAAGGTCTGTAAAATCAGCTATAACTGGACATCTGTAATTTTGTGGAACCTATTTTCATGGAAAATTAGAGCTTCTCTCTAAACTCTTTTAAATTATATAGCTTCATAAAAAACTATTCTTTAGACTGGGCACATAGTGACTTGCACATTAAAAGTTTTTGAGTCATAGTTCTTTTTTAAGATTTGCTTAAGGTCACTGGTGATCATAGTGCTTTTCTCACTTTTAAAACTAATGTATTTGAAGTGTTTTTTTTCTGATAATATAAATTGTTTTCAGATTCTTAATGAATAAGGTGATATTGAATTGTTTCATTTTCAAATTCATTCAAGATATTCATTTAATATGATATATATTTAACAGGGTTCTTTCCTTTCCATTTTGTCTGCCCACCATGCTGTAAATTTGCCTGTGGACAGAGAAGATGGTACTGGCCACTCTGTCTTTGTGAATTTCATATTACATGAAAGAAATTATTTCATTATTTTAAGAATTAAATTATTTATAAAATAATTTTGTTAACCAGACAGTTCAGTTTATTTTAATCATAATATATTGATAAAAGTTAGTGGCATTATTATTTTTGATAATTATAAATAACATTTAAATTATAAATAATTATTCCAGCATTATGCAAAAAGCAAATACTAATTTTGAAGAACTATTTTCATAATCATAGTATATTCTCACAGAAGTCTCAATATACGATTGGGTAGCAAAAAGCTCTAATGGTTATTTAAATTTCAAGAAGGCAATTTATGCTTGCTGTCTTTGCTCCTTTACAAAAAAGGAACACTTAGAGATCATTTTGCTTGCTTCTCTCAATAGGCATGGAGGAAAGATTATAAAATTCATGACAGCATTTTGATTCTAATTAAAATATATATATTAGGTAACCAAGATGACTTTTTGAATGTTTGTTTTCCACAGTTGACTACATTTATTGTCTATTGACATACACTATAACTTCAGCAAGTATATTTTTCTGAACTATGCCAGATGAAAAAAAAGCCAGAAAGCTCTGAAATGTAGACAAGCGGTAAGCACAGAAAATCTGTGCACAGGAATCTATCAGGTGAAATACACTTTACCAATTCAAACATAAATTATACAGAAGTGTGTTGACAAAAATGAGGCAGAATGCTCTATTACTTTTGTGTTTACATTTATCTATAGAGAGAAAATGTTTAACTTGGTAGGGTGATTTTTTTTTCGTTATACTTCCAATTTCATGCAGTTATAAAGAAAATTGTTATCTGTTTTCAAAATTTTTTTGTTTTAGCTGAAAATGAGAGAGGCTAAATTCTAGAAAGGTGAATCAGAGGTAAGAATTATTTTTAATATATGGTGCTAGATATAGTAAAATCTAGAAAACTAGTAGTGTTATGTTTTTCAAATAGAAATTTATTGTTTAATTTTTACTAGAATCATATTTTAAAATTTTTGCTAGCAGTTTTGATTAACTGTTCACCGAGTAATGCAATTGATGGTTACAGATCCCATCTTTGATATATATTTGAGAGTATTTCATGAACAATTTTTGGCTTCCATTACAATCTGTGTAATGATGGCAGACAATAGAAAATATTTTGTTGACCACTTATGGAGTATCAGTTTAAAAATCATCATGTTATATTCAGGCTTTTAACTCTAAGGATATAATTTGAAGTATAATGTGAGTGGCTATTAAGGCTAGGAAATATTGTGTGTCCTTTTATTGAAGATATGGTTTCTTTCAACTTTTGAATGAGAATGTAATTAATTTATTAATATGCTGACAGTGAATCACAGCTGATCATGAAGAAATCAGATATTATACATATAACGTATGTATTGTTTATGTAAACAAATGATTCAAGATATGATTTTTTAGCCATAAATAGAAGAGATTATTTGTCTTACAAATATAATAGATAAAAAATGATATGCATTATCACTAAAATTATTTAATTTTATGCACATAGTGGTTAATTTTTTGATAAAACAAACCCAAGCTTGCTATCATACAGAACACATTGAAAAGTAGAACATAACAGACCTAGCTAGCTTAGGCGCTAACACTTTTTGACCTACTTAAAGTTGTTCCTGTTCTTCATATTTTATGCTTTCTTCCCAACTGACATTTTTTTCTATTTTATTTTCTTATTGTTGTTAGATATTTTTGACTATTTGTATGATTTTCAGTATATTAAATCTGGGGTGAATGAATTTATAGCAACAGTCACTGGATTAATGGTTCTTGGGGGTAAGGCAAGACAAGTTAGGGGTAATTGGGAAGTCAATAACAAGAATTTACAAAATGAAATGTTCTAAAATTGATTGTAGTAATAATTGTACAACATGTCTTGATGCAGCTGAACTATTGAATTGCATGATATTTGGATTATGTACCAATAAAATGGTTTATAGTTGAAAAAAGGGGGAAATTAGCTTAAAAACACATAAAACAATGGATAGCAGATAAAAATTGCATAATTTCTTTTTTGTTACTTCAATGTTCAACCTTGAAATCATTCAACATTTTTCAAAATACTAAACATATATATATAATGAGCTTATTGATAACAACTACTATTGAACTTCTAATTTTCATTTTATTTTCCACTAAGTATAATGAATAAATCTATTTCATAGGTTGCATGAAACTTGCTTTGACTTTTTTTTAATGTCAATTTTGTATGATAGCAATTATTGATTAATAAAGTATTGACTTAAAATTATCAGGGTACAGGTTCGGATCTACACAGTCTAAAGATAGAGAGTTGAACATAGAACTGCATAAGATACTGGGCTCAAAAGATAAACATTTACAGTTTTGGAATTTAATAAATATTTCCACTAAGAATATGATATTTGCTTTAAGTCAAGAAGAAGAAAGCAGAAAGTTATTATTAAAAGTTATAATTTTGAGAATTGATTTAACTCAGAGGATAGTTGAAATTCCATAATTAGAGAAGGATAAAAAGAGAAGAAAGGAAAAGCTATACAATTCATCCTAACAAATGCTCCATGTAAGACATGTGTCTTGAGTTATTTCTATTTTACTAGTCAAACCAATGCATGCTTTACTCACACCAATTAAAATGCAGAAACTTAAGGCTGAGACCGCCTACACCCTTGACAAATCCTCACATCTTTAAATGTGTAGACTAAGGGTTAGGTCTGGGGGGATTGACTCTTGCTTTAATTCATACCCTTAGAAAGAAGAAAATATAATTATAAAGGTGAGAGGTATAAACAAGCAGAAAAATTAGGGTCAAAAAACCTATGAAATACACTCACTACCCATTTTCAAATATTGTAGGTTAATAACAACTTGATTAATATCTCTTTTTGAGAATGGTTACCAACTTTGTATTTATTATCAAAACAAAAGTGGCAATCATTGATTGTATGGTTCTCTTAAAGGAGAGTTATATTCAGTGTATCTGGCAGTATAGATAAATGAGAGCGTAGCATCAATTTGAGCAATTGTTATTAATTTTACCTTCAGTGATTCATTCTGAGCATCTCTGATTGTGTTCTTTTTAATGAAAACTCCAAAATAATCAATGCGCTGGAAATCGTTATTAAGTGTTACCCTGCCTGTTCACCACTCATCTGTTGATATTGTATGTTTTATATTGTGCAGCCTTGTGTTACGATACCAGAAGCAGTTCCATTGTTTGTTTCAAAATACAGCAGAGTCATATAGTGAACAGGCTTCCATGGAACTTCTGAAGTCAGACTAGAATTAAGGTCTTGAAAATCTTTGAAAATTAGCTTTAGAAAATCTTATATATAACAAAATAATGTTGTACTATATAGTCTGGAAACATGTCTCTAAGTTTGGAGACATGAAAAAAACAGTACCTACAACAAAGACATGAGCATACCAATGATTTGTATATGTTGCAAGGCAGATAGTTTTGTATAGTGTATTATTATAAGTTATAACCAATTTGCTTGAAACTGAAAACAACACGTGAGTGTTGGACACTGAAATGTAAACTCAAAGATGAATCATCGTAATTGAATCATGAAGAAAAATGAAAGTAATGTGTTAATTGGATGATGTTATGCCCAGGAGACTTTCTTGGCAAGGAAGAGAGACAAACTTGTCAGTCAAGAGGTAGCTTTAATGGTACCTTCTTTGAAGAGTGGTCCATGTATGAGAGTTAGTGACTTAGGGGACTGCCTCTCTCTCTTTGCTATTCTCTCGACTGGGCTGCTGCCTCCACAGTCCGATGTGACCTGAGGGATATTGGCACTTTGCTGTGTTTCTCCGACTTTAAAGTCATGTGATACAGCACCCACAACCCTGTGATCTTCCTGCTTCACGATTCACCATTCTGCCTGACTAGCATGTGGCTAAGTTAGTCTAAAGAGGTAATGATGGACTTGAGTTGGACTTGACAGGATCCATTCTTTTGACATAAGTTTACTGCATGATGATGTAAAGGCCTTTCTTATACATGTATGAATGTCACTGGATTTCTTTCGCTAGGCAACAGAGTCTATCACAAGTACCATGAACTGCCCCCCAAAATAAATAAACAACGCTGTCTTGGAAAAACTACAGAAAGCACCATAGAAGCAGGAATGGTGTGACTTTGTCTCACATACTTTATTTTTATTAGTTGATACTGGTCTCACCAGTATCAGTATCAGAAAAGGCACATCATGCTTCCTAGAGATTCAACACAAAAGCAGCCCCTGACAAGCTGGATTCAAACATAGAAGCAACTGTGAGGATGGTACAAGATGAGGCCAACACCATTTACTTCTGTTGAGCCGCGGGCTGCTATAGGCCAGAACCGAGTCCAGGGCACTGAATAACAACACACAATAACACAATAGCAAATTAGTGTGTCTCTTTTTGTAGGTAAGAGAGCATAAGATTACTTTTGAAGGTAATGACACATAAAGCTATCTGGGGAGCATTTCCTTCTAAGAAGCAAACTAGATGGGTGCTTGAACTCTACTTAAGGTTGAAGGTCTGATCATCACTGACAAGATGTCTCTTGGTAGCCTGGTTAGTAAATCACAGTGATAATTACTATTACTTGAGTCCTGACTATGTGCCAAGCCCTCTAATGACTCCTATTAGACTTTAATTTTTCTCATCCATGCAACAGGTATTAAAGGTAGCTATTGAATTTTTCATTTGAAACTGATGAAAATCAAATCTTCAATTAAGTCTGCATGACACTGTACCCCCCCCCCCACAACTGCATGTGTCAGTTTGTCACATGGTGGGTGCTTGTGAACTTACTAGATAGCACCTAACAACAGTCATTAGTGGAAAATTCATTGTTTTTACTGGAAACTATGGCTTAGTATATATGCTTATCTTATAACTAAGCATTTGCTGTGTAATGTCAACATCTTTTACTAGACAGATTTACTGAGGTAGTTACCCTGCTTTATTCATTTCTGTGCCCTGATAAAAAGAAATCATGTACATTTTAATTCTTGAAACCATGGATAAAAGAATGAATGAATCTTTTTTTAAGAAGTCCTATTTTAACCCCTTGTCAATATCATTTATGTTCAATTACTGAAAAGAGTACTCATGGGATAGTGGGCTGCCAATCACAAGGTCAGCAGTTCAAATCTGTCAATCTCTCCTTGGGAGACAAATGAACATTTCTGTTCTCATAAAGAATTATAGGCTCTGAAATTCACGGGGTGTGTGTGTGTGTGTGTGTGTGTGTGTGTTTATTCATTATTCTGTCCTATAAGATCAATACAAGTGAAATGAATTCAATGGCAGTAGGTTGCTTGTTTCTGTGTTTATTTTTGATCAATGAAAAATTGGACTGTTTTAAATAAGTTTAATTTAATTTGTACAACTAGTTTGAAATATTTGCAAAATATAGTTTTAAACTAATGTGCTAGTAATGGAAAGAATTTAATGAATTAATATTAATCTTTTTGTTTGCAGGTGTAAGCAAATTTCCAATTGAATTGATCACATTCTCCCACAGTTCTTCCACCTTAAATTACATGCATATTTTCAAATAAATAAAGAAATGTTTTCAGTGAACCATTCATGGTATCATTAATCTATGTGCAAAATGATACCATATAATTAATTGTCTTTCTAATAAAGGAGGCACACGGGAGTTGTTTCATTGACAATAGTGGTGCAGCCTTTACCAAATGAAATCGCTGCTAAAAGTAAGTGCCTGGTTGCTCTATGATTTTGTTCAAAATCTGGAAATAAAGTATTTTTCTTGAGAGTTAATAGCAATTATTTAATGGGTAAAAGGCAGAAAGCTAAATTCTTACTGATTTTCACTTAATATATATTAAACATAGTAAATTAAAAATGGGATTTTTAGAGACATCATAAAATATTTCTCATCAATTAATGAACATTCTGTTGCAAATTGGTCTTGAATTTCATGATTAAATGGACATGTCTGTACACGTGTCAGCACCAAGGGGAGGGAAAATGTGCACCCATCTATCTGTCTCTCTAGTATATATTTTCTTTTTATATAATTCATAGCTACTAGTGTAGAAGAGACTCTTCAACATGTTTGTGGGAAAACTCTATTATATCCTAACCCCAATTGCTAATTAACTCTTTGATAAGCCTTCTAGCAGACACACCTCACTTATTTCATTTCATTTTATTTCACCCCACAGATATTGTGGTTTTTACAAGCTGAAAGGTGTATGGTAACTCTATGTTAAGCAAGTGTATTGGCACCATTTTTCCAACAGTATGTGTTACTGTATCACGTTTTGTTAATTCTCACAATATGTCAAACTTTTTAATGAATGTTACTGCACATTCTATAGACTCAATAATTTTTTTTAAAAAACCCAAGCAAACCCTAGAACCCACTGCCATCTCTCATGCATTCAGAGTCAGAGAGTATCTATATATAGTTTCTGAGATTACAAATATTAGGAAAATAGAAAATCTCATTTTTTTTCTTAAAGAGAAGACAGTGGACTTGAACTGCTGATTTTGCAGTTATTAGTCCAAAGCCTATGTCACAGCTCCATCAGGAATCTTTCAAAGGGAGGTATATAGTACACAGACAAGTTTTATATGTGCTATTGTTGTTCGGTGCCATGTAGTTGGTTTTGACTCAAAATGACCCGACGTACAACAGCAGGAAGAAAACCCTGTGCAGTCCATGCTATCGTGATGTTTGAGCTCTGTACTAATGTAGCCACTGCTATCATTACGTCTCAGCATGACGATTCTTCTTCTCAGGGCTCTTCTTTATTGCCTAGCATAATGTCTTTTGTTCCAGGACTTGTCACTTGATGCTTTCCTGTATACCATTCAAATAAAGATGAGATGATGGAAAATACTATGGCTTGAGTCAGGTGCACCTAGTTATCAATGTGACATTCTGACCCTTAAACCTTATGAGGAAGTCTTGGGCAAACACATTCACTGCAATGTGCCCTTAATTTCTTGACTACTGCTTCCATGAACATTGATTGTGGATAGAAGCAGATGAAATCCTTCAGCATTTCAATATATTCTCCATCTATCACCATGTTGTCTATTTGTCTGCTTGTGATATTTTTTGCCTTGATTTTAGTTCATACTGATGTCTGTAGCCCTTGATGTTTATTAGCAAGTGCTTATAGTACTTCTCATCAAACAATGTTGCATCATGCATATGTAACAGACAATTCATGAGCCTTTCTCGGAGAGTGATGCCAAATTGTTCTTCTGGGAATATTTACTCGCCAAACAAACTCAATAAGAATGGTGAAAGTAGAAGGAGGGAAGATGGCGGCCATATAAGAAGCTTATGCCCAGAGCTCCTGGAGATCGGTGAGTGGGGCGAACTCCGGGAAGGATAGACCTCTCGAATTAGGTTTTGTGACTCCAGGAACGCTCAGAGCCCTTCTGTGAACCAGGAGCAGGCACAAGCCGCAAGCCCGCACTCCCCACGGACGCCCTCACAGACGTCAGCACAGACGCTGCCAGTTCTTTGTGGCAGACTAATCCAGGACACCCACTCTGTGACTGTGACTGTGAGATTCGGGACCTGCAGTTAATGAGCGCCCGCACGCAATCGCTAACCAGTCCTTCCCACCCCAAGGCGCCCAGGGTGCCCAGGGGACACTACATGCAGACCCAACCCCAGAAATTCCTGTGTCTCCAGTGGAACAGTGGGCCACCCCTTCCCCCACCCAGGAGGCCCATGCCCAAGTGCACCTTAAGGACAACACCACTGCCCAGGCTAGGATCAACCCATCCCCTAAACCCACTCCCGCCACCTGAGCCACACTTTCTAACAGGAGAGAAAGGAAGGCCCACACTCCCCACGGTTGCAGGCACTCCTCACAGAAGCTTCCAGTACAGGGCGCCTGCCCCATGACTCTAAGGCAGAGAGGTCTGCTTTACATTGTGCCCTGGGTAAACAGCCAGCCAGTTCTCCCCACCCCAGAGTGCTAGAGGATTTTTCCCCACCTATCTGTGGCAAGTGCCCCTAGCCAGGAACAGATCACCCAATTCCCTACCCACCCCTTAAACTCACTTCCCTGCTCAGGCAACACACTCCATCAGACCTGCAAGGCCCAGCTGCAAACAGTTCCTGAGGAGAGCTATAAGACCAGCCTCCTAAAGAGAGACCCCAGGACCACAAAACACCAAGGAAAATGCCACCTAATTCAAATAAATCAACAAAAAACAGCTAACTGCTTCCACAGTATCAAGAAAAGAGAAACTAAATCCGATGCAAGAAGACCAGCTGGACCTAACAGCAGTCATAGAAAATGCGGGGATTGATCAACCACAGAAAGAAATCTTCAAGATATTACTAACATGTATGCAGTTTTAAGTCATGCATTAAAGAAGAAAGAAGAATCTATACAGGAGATAAAGGCCATGAATCAAAGGGAAATCCAAGAACTAAAGAGTAAGCTAACAAATACTAATAGTAAGCTCTCAGATTTCGGCCAGAGAATGGAGGAGGCAGATAACAGGACAAGTGACCTAGAGGACTCACAAGTAGAAATTAATAAATGGGAGAAAAAAATCTAGCAAGTCTATGAGGGAAGCAGAAGAAAATATTAGAAGCCTTACTGATACTATGAAAAGAAACAACAATAGAATCTTCAGTCTGCCGGAGGATGAGGCATCAAGAAAACCAACATCCAAAATAGTGAGGGGATGCTTAGAGGAAGACTTCCCTAGCTTAATGAATTAAAATAACCATATAGGAGGCCGAAAGATCACCAGCTACAAGAAGAAAACACCAAGACATATAGTTGTTAAACTATCCAATTATGAGGAAAAAGAGAAAATTATGAGAGCAGCTAGGGAAAAAAGGGCAATCACATATAAAGGCAAACAGATTAGAATATGCTCAGACCTATCAATGGAAACTATGAAGAAGAGGAGAAAGTGGAGCAGCATATTCCGAAAATTGCAGGAACACCATGCAAACCCAAGAATACTCCATCCAGTCAAATTATCTATCAAAATTGATGGAGAAGTAAGAGTCTTTCCAGACAAGGAAAATCTCAGAGAATATGCCAAAAGGGACCCAGCCCTACAAAAGATTCTCACCGACCTACTGGGAGAAGAAGAACAACCACCTAACACACGCATAATGAATCTACCCAAAAACTGTCAAAGGGATAACAGCCCCCAAGATAACTCTGGCTCAGAGATGGAAGAAAGGCAAGAATGAAGCACAAACAGACATTGACACAACCCATGGAAATTGAAAGACATTCAAGCCAAGAGTGATAAAATGACAACACAGAGTGCACAGATAGATGCAATAACCCTAAATATTAATGGATTAAACTCAGGCCTTAAGAGATAGAAATTAATAGACTGACTTAGAAAACATTCCCCCTCAATCTACTGCCTACAGGAGACACATCTTAAGATCACAGAAAAAAATACATTGAGAATCAAAGGCTGAAGAAAAATATACCAAGCAAACAGCAATTCCAAAAAAGCAGGGGTAGCAATCCTAATCTCAGATAAAATTGACCTCAAAGTGCAAACCATAATAAGAGACAAAGAAGGACACTATATAATGCTTAAGGGAAGGGTAGAAAATGATCCCATAAGCATTTTAAATATATATTCCCCGAATGAGAGACATTCAGAATATGTAAACCAGACACTTCATATGATGAAAAAAGAAATTACAGCCTCAACAATTATAGTGGGTGACTTTAACACACCACTCTCTGAGAAGGACAGATCACAGGGAAAGAAACTCAACAAGGAGGCGAGAGATCTAAATAATACAATTAGACAGTTTGACTTGATAGATATCTATAGGGTCTTTCATCCAAAGGAAAAGCATTTCACATTCTTCTCAGCCCCACATGGAAGTTATTCGAAGATGGACCACATACTGGGACATAAGGAGAATCTGCATAAATTTAAGCATATTGATATCATAACAGAACTCAATCTCAGACTACTCTGCCATAAGGTTGGAAATCAACAAAAGGAAGGTGAGGAGAACTAGAGTAAACAATTGGAGAATGAATAATTCTCTATTGCAAAAGGAAAGTGTACTGGCTCAGATCAGAGAGGAAATTAAAACATTTCTAGAAACCAATGTGAATGAAAGCACGGCATACCAAAATTTATGGGACACAGCAAAGGCAGTCTTAAGAGGAAATTTCATTGCAATACAGGCACACCTGAAAAAGGAAGAGCGTCTCATAACTGATACATTGACACAGAATTTACAACAACTAGAGCAGAGTCAGCAGGATAATCCCACTAATAGCAAAAGAAAAGAAATAATAAAGATCAGGGCTGAGATTCAGGAGAGGGAAAATAAGAAAACAATGGAAAAAATTAACGCTGCTAAAAGTTGGTTCTTGAAAGAATTAACAAAATTGATAAACCATTGGCAGACTTAACCAAAGAAAGGAGAGAGAAAAATTCAATAGCAAGAATAAGGGATGAAAGAGGGGATATCACAACTGACCCTAATGAAATCAAAAGAATAGTCACTCAGTACTACAAAGATCTATACTCCAATGAACTCAACAACTTGGAAGACATGGACAAATTCTTGGAAAAGCAATCTCTTCCTAGATTGTCCCCAATGGACATCAAGAATCTTAACAGATCCATAACAATAGATGAAATAGACAAGGTTATCAAGGGACTACCAACAAAAAAATTACCTGGACCAGATGGCTATACAAGAAAATTTTACCATGCATTCAGTGAAGAACTGACACCAACCGTACACAAGCTCTTCCAAAGCATAGAAAAAGATGGCAAACTCCCAAACTCCTTCTATGAAGCTAGTATAACACTGATACCAAAACCAGGCAAGGATCCCACAGGAATTGAGAACTACAAACCAACATCCCTAATGAATATCGATGCAAAAATCATTAATAAAATACTGACCAATAGAATACAAAAGTATATAAAACAAATAATTCACCATGACCAAGTGGGGTTCATACCCAGAATGCAGGGGTGGTTCAACATATGAAAGACCATTAGTATCATTCACCATATTGACAGGAAAAAATATAAGAATAATATGGTTATATCCATAGACCCTGTAAAAGCACTAGACAATATTCAACACCAATTCATGTTTAAAACACTCAAGAAGATAGGAATAGAAAGAAAATCCCTCAAGACAATACAAGCTATATATGAAAAACCAACAGCCAATGTGATAGTCAATGGAAAAAAGACAAACACAAGCCCATTGATAAAGGGGACCAGACGAGGATGTCCATTGTCCCCTCTGTTGTACAATATCAAACTGGAGGTTTTAGCGAACAGCATAAAGTAAAGAAAAGACATAGAAGTTATACACCTAGGGAAGGAAGAGGTGAAATTATCATTATTTGCAGATGATATGATTATATATATTGAAAACCCCAAAAGCTCCACAAAGGAATTATTGGAAACAATAGAGGAGTATGTCAGAGTGGCAGGATACAAGATCAACAATCAGAAGTCAATTGGTCTGCTGTACACATCAGATAAGACCACAGAAGAGGAGATAAAAAAAGAGGTACCCTTCACAATAGCCAAGCATAAATTGAAATATCTAGGGATATACCTGACAAAAAGAACAAATGATCTATATGAGAAAAATTATAGAACACTATTACAAGAAACCAAGAATGACTTCAAGAAATGGAAAAATATCCCATGCTCGTGGATCAGAAGACTCAATGTAGTCAAGGTGACAGTCCTACCCAAGGTGCTATATAAATTTAACGCAATACTCATAAAAGTACCATCCTCCCTTTTTAAAAAAAATGGAAAAATGATTAACAACTTCATATGGAGAGGGAAGAAACCCAGAATTAGAGGAGAACTCCTGAAGAAGAAGGACATCACTGGAGGGCTTGCCTTACCTGACTTTCTCACATCCTATAGAGCCACAGTGGTCAAAACAGTAAGGTATTGGCATAATGACAGATACTCAAACCAATGGGAAGAACTGAAAATCCAGAAATAAAAACACGAGTATACAGACAACTTATCGTTGATAAGGGCCCCAAAAGTATCAAATGGGAAAGAGATGCCCTTTTCAACAAGTGGTGCTGGAAAAAATTGATATCTACCTGTAGAAAAATGAAGACCCTTACCTCACTCCATGCACTAGAATGAATTCAAGGTGGATCACAGACCTTGAAGTAAAACCCCAAATTAGTAGGACCATCAATTAGGGAATTGGGAACAACCTGAAAACACTGCATAGCGACTACATAGGCTAACAGAAATAGAGAAAGACACAAACACAGAGGAGGATCAAATAGAGAAATGGGACATACTAGAGATAAAACACCTGTGCACATTGAAAGAATTCACCAAGAGAGTAATAAGAGAGCAGACTGGCAAAACATCTTTGGCAATGACAAATCAGATAAAGGCCTTATTACTAAAATCTACCATAGCTTCCAAAAAGAGCAAAACTGTCCACTGAGGAGGTGGGCAAAGGAATTAAACTGATGTTTCACAGAGGCAGAAATCAGAGAGTCATATATATATATATGAAAATGTTCCCGATCATTAGCCATAAGAGTAATGCAAATCAAAACAACAATGAGATACCACCTAACACCCTCAAGGATAGCCCAATTCAAAAAGTCAGAAAGTAACAAATACTAGAGCGGCTGTGGGGAGATAGGGTTTCTTATACACTGTTGGTGTACCTGCAGGTATGTACAGCCACTATGGAGATCATTTGGAGATACCTAAAACAGATGGAAATTGAGCTACCATACGACCTAGCAATTCCCCTCCTGGGCATATACCCAGAAGTGACAAGCAACAATCCACGACCAGAGATCTGTGCTCCAATGTTCATCGCAGCACAGTTCACAATCACTAGGAGTTGGAAGGAGTCCACATTCCCATCAACTGATGAATGGATTAAAAAGCTGTGGTATATACATACAATGGAGTACTATACATTGCTGAAAAGCAGTGCTGAACGCATGAAGCACGTCACCGCATGGGAAGAACTGGAGGAAATTATGCTAAGTGAAGTTAGCCAAGCGCAAAAGGACATGTACAATATGAATCCGCTGAGGTAAGCATATTAATAATTTTAAAATTGGAAAGAGGCATCGGGATAAAGCTACTATATAGAGAAAATCCTGGGAGAAGGCCCAGGTAATATGGCAGGGGCCTGATCAAACCTAGGGCTACACATGGTAGCCATCTAGGGGTGAGGGGTGAGGAGGGGCAGATGGTGATGTGTAGAAAGGGAATGGGGCACTAAACCATCAAAGCAGAGCATATTGTTTATATTTCCACAGGGAAAGAGGGACCAAACTTAAACCCAGAGATGCAGAATGTGAATTCAGCATGACAGCATGGAGTGGAGAACCAGTGGAGGAACCTGAGAACACAACCCCAACCCCAACTATCGGGGCAGCCACCTCTCTTCCAGAGGAATTTGCCTTGCAGGCCAGCACTAAAGCTGACGCTTGGGGAGTGAGATATGCCTCACCAGAGCACATGAGAACAAATGAAAGGGGAGGAAGAGAGAATGACATGCATCCTGGCCCACTGAGCCTTCAGGATGATATTCCCACTCAGAACAGCTAGTACACATAGAGGACTATACGGCTGGCCTCACTATGAAATACGACTACCCTCGCTGACCCAAGTCCTATTAGGGCCAGGCTGAAAAAGCGGGGTCAAGATTATACCCTGCCGGACACAACCACACCAATACAAAACACTAAGAGTGTGTAACAGAGCTTAGAGTCACAGATGGAATGCCAAGGATATACTTTGGGGCCAGGGTATTGGCATCCCATCCGACTCAACCAGGGGTCACTCTAGGAGGTCAACTACAGACCTTGAACTTTATACAGGTTTTTATATTGCTATTATTTTTATTATTCTGTTACATATTGTATAGTACATTGAGGGGGTTTATTGTTGTTATTATCATTTTTTTATTTGCTTCAATTGCTTCATTTTAGGAGAGCTTTTTTGTACATATTGTTATCTCTGCAGATCTATCTAGACAAGATGGACTGGACAAAGAGGTTGGAGGCGAAAATGACAGGACTGATGGTTCCAGGGTAGGGGACATGGAAGAGGGGGAAGAGGTGGAAAGGTGGTAATGTCGATCCGCCCAGGAAAAAGAGAATAACAATTGATACAAATTCAGTGAAATGTGGATGAGAGAAGGCCGATAGGGATTGATTAAAACTAATGTAACAGAGAGAAAATACTGAAACCCAAAAAAGAGATTGAGCATGACAGTGGGACAAGAGGGAAGCAAATGGAAATAGACTAAGGAACTGGGGGATAATGGACATTTATAGAGGTTCAAACACAGTTATATACATAGTGGCATATACTTATAAGTGATGATGGGGAAAGAGATTAAGATGCATATTTATAGGGTTAGTAGTAGGACAACAGATGGGCATTGGACCTCCACTCAAGTATCTCCTCGGTTCAAGAACACTTTGTTCTATTAAATTGGCATTCCAAGATGTTCACTTTTCTGACACGATCACTGAAGACAACAGTGTGCATAAGCAAAGGTGGTGAAGAAAGCTGATGGTACCCTGCTGTCAAAAGATAGAGCGTCTGGGTCTTAAAGGCTTGAAAGTAAACAAGCAGCCATCTAGCTCAGAAGCAACAAAACCAACATGGAAGAAGCACACTAGCTTGGGGGATCACAAGGTGTCAAAGGGATCAGATATCAGGTTTTAAGAACTAAAAAGCATAACCTTGTGTGTTCATTTTCCTGATATGATCGCTGAGGACAAATGTGTGCATAAGCTAATGTGGTGAAGAAAGCTGATTGTGCCTGGCTACTAAAAGATATAGTGTCTGGGGTCTTAAAGGCTTGAGTAAATAAATGGTCATTCAGCTCAGAAGCAATAAAGCCCACACGGAAGAAGCACACCAACCTGTGTGATCATGAGGTGTTGAAGGGATCTGGTGTCAGGCATCAAGGAGCTAAAATTATATTATTATTAATGAGGGGGTGCACAGATTGGGGACCCAAAGCCCATCAATAGGTGAGATGACATCCACTTGCAGAGGGGTTACAAGGAGGAGATGAGTCAGTTAAGTTCCAGGGTAGTAGCAATAAAATATGCAACCTTCCTCTAGTTCCCATGCTGCCTCCCACCCATTATCATGACCCCAATTCTACCACATGAATTCAGCTAGACCAGGAGATGTACAGTGAAGTGGAAAACATGGGAAATTTAGGATAGATGATCCCTTAAGACTAGTAATAGGAGTGGTAATATCAGGACGGTGGAGGGATGGAGGAATAGAAAGGGAGAACCAACTTCAGGGATCTACACATAACTTTTTCTCTGGGACATGGACAACAGGAAAGTGAGTGTTGGCACACATTGTACAGTGTACAGTATGAAAAAAAAATAGCAATTTGTAAATTACTAAGGGTTTAAGAGGGAGGGGGGAAGGAAGGGTAATATAGGGAGCTGATACTGGGGGCCTGAAGGGAGGGAGGATGTTTTGAGAGTGATGATGGCAATAAGTGTGTAAATGTGGCTTACATTTGATGCATACAATTGATGTTTGTATGGATTGTGATGGGAGTTGTTTGAGCCCCCAATAAAATGATTCAGTTAAAAAAAAAGAATGGTGAATGTATCCAATCCTGAATGTTAACCGTGCCATGTTTTCTTGTTCTGTATATGTTATTGCCTCTTGATCTATGCACAAGTTTCATATGAGCAAAGACATATTCTCAATGTTATCTATGTTATTTTATGGTCAACATAGCTGAATTCTTATGCTTTTTGTATTCTCTGATTTCAGCCATTTGCATCTGTCATCAGCAATGACATCTCTTACTTCCTCTTGTTCCTAATCTGACTGAATATTGTTGCATTTGTTGAATGGTCATCTGCATAAGCTTACAGTATGTGATGATAATGATATTTTCTATAATTTCCACACTCTTTGAAATTTTCCTTCTTTGAAATCAGTACAAATATGGATCTTTTTAAAGTCAATTTGCCTGGTAGTTATTTTCCAAATTTCTAGTCATAGGTGATTGAGTGTTTCCAGTTATTCATCAGTTTGTTGAAACATTTTAACTGGTGTTTTATAAATTCTTGGAGAATTGTTTTTTAAATAATGCATACAAGACAGTTTGATCTTCTTTCAGTAATATTGGTTATTGACCATATGCTACTTCTCAAAATGGTGAGTGTATTGTATTCTTTCCATTTTCTTTGAATGCTTCTGTATTGTTCAATATTTTCACAATGTAATGCTTTAATATTCAAACTTGAGGTTTGATTTTGTTCTTCATTCAGTTTAATATATGTTAATATACTAAGTACATATATTCAGTTTTGTTTTCTAGTTGCAGGGTTTTGTATATTTTATCATGATGCTTTATCTTCTTGAGCTGAATTTTAAAAAATTCTATTAAGTTCATATTTCATCATTTCTTCCAAAATCAAGAGCATGTTTCAAAGGTTTTCTAATATTTACATTGTTCTTTTCTAACTTTCTTGTATTTTTAATACCTGTAACTATCTTCACGAATGATTTCCTGATGTCATCTCATAATTCTCCAGATCTTTTGCCATTGATGATCAAGGAGTAAAAGCTATTCTTCGTGTATTAAATTAGGTGGGTTCTATGCAAGATTGTGTTTTGAGTTTTATGAACTTGATTTAATTTTCTCTACTTAAATTTAAACTTGCATATGAGCAAAGGATAATTTATTTTACATTTAGTCATTGGACAGCTTTTGGCTACTAAATAGCAAACCTCTCCAGCTTCTCTTTCTCATAGATGTACTCGATTTGATTACTGTGTATTTCATCTTTAGAAGTCTATAGGTATACTATATGTACACTTAGAAGTCTATGTGTATATGTAGATGTATACTATACTATATGTATAGGTTGTTGTAAATGGGTGGTTGCAATAAAGAAATTATTGATCTTGCTGAATTATATCCTGAAATTTTCATCTTTGTTTGGGTTATCAAGGCCATATTTTCAATGGCTATTTTTTTGGTATTTAATTATATGCTTTATTTTTAAAAATTAATGAATCATTTTTTGGGGGCTCATACAACTCCCATCACAATCCAAACATACATCAATTGTATGTAGGCCACATTTTCACACTTTTTGCCATAATCACCCTCAAAACATCCTTCCTCCTCTTAGGCCCCCAGTACCAGCTCTGCATATTTCCCTTCCCTCTCTCCTCCCCATCCCCCATGAACCTTTAATAATTTACAAATTACTATTACTTTTTAATATCGTACACTGTCCAAGGTGTCCCTTCACTCATTTCCCTGCTGTCCACGCCCTAAAGAGGAGATTATATGTAGATCCCTGAAATTAGTTTTCTCTTTCTATTCCACCATCCCTCCACCTTCCCAGTATCACCACTCCCACCACTAGTCCTGAGGGAACATCTATTCTAAATTCCCCATGTTTCCGACTCCAGTGTACATCCCCTGGTCTAGCTGGATTTGTCTGGTAAAATTGGGATCATGATTGTGAGTGGGAGGAAGCATTTGAGAACTAGCGGAAAGTTGCATATTTCATTGTTACTACATTGCACCCTAATTAGTTCATCTCCTCTGTAAGAGGGTGTTGCTTCACCTATTGATGGGCTTTGGGTCCCCAATCTGTACTCCCTCTCATTTGTAATGATATAATTTTAGTTCTTTGATGCCTGACACCGGATCGCTTCAACACCTCGTGGTCACACACGCTAGTGTGTTTCTTCCATGTGGACTTTGTTGCTTCTGAGCTGGATGTCCGCTTGTTAACTCAAGCCTTTAAGGCCCCAGACACTCTATCGTTTGATAGCTGGGCACCATCACCACATTTGCTTATGCACAATTTGTCATCAATGATCATATCAGGAACGTGAGCTTGCAATATTGTGAATTTTAGTTCTTGAAGCCTGATACTGATCCCTTTGACACCTCATGGTCACATAGGCTGGTGTGCTTCTTGCATGTTGGCTTTGTTGCTTCTGAGCCAGGTGGCTGCTTGTTTACTTTCAAGCCTTTAAGACCTCCAGATGCCATATTTTTTGATAGCCAGGCACCATCAGCTTTCTTCACCACCTTTGCTTATGCACACATTTGTCTTCAGTGATCATGTCAAGAAGGTGAGCATCGTGGAATGACAATTTAATAGAACAAAACGACTATTTTTTCCTCTTTGTTTCCAATGTTTGAAATTCAATTCCTAATCATTATCAATACATCTTGCCTGATAGCATGCTTAAGATATTTTAGACTGGTGATATTGGTACAATTCATCATTACCAGTTTTAAGGTTGGTGTATAAATTGAAATAGTAGTTGTATTAATTGGATAAACATTATCCTTTCACAGACATCACTGTACCTCATGATACATCTTAAAATGTGGGATGCAGCAGGGTTCTTCCTTAGGTTGTCCCACAAATATATGCTGAACCAATGACACTGCTTGCTATACCTGGTACATGGCTGTATACTTGGAGGTCAAAGCAAGACACTTAAAGGTTAATCTCCCTGAGGGTTATCAGCCTTCTAGAGCAATCAGACTGTATAGGCTGTCACCCTAAAGAGGATTCACTTCCTTCTGATAGGGATAATGGATTATTTCCTTGAAGGAGAACCCAGAGGTAAGGTCAAGCCCACTCAAGGGTGACCAAAGTTAGGTTGCCATCTTGAATCTAGGATCCACCTTTCTTGTCACATTTGTTACCCTAATCCCTCACCTTCCTATTGCATGTACACCCCTAGATCATTCCACTCCCATGACCTGTATTGCCTACAGTACAACACCTTCCCGTTGGGTATGTGATCATCTGTAATCTGGGAGAATAACACACTCCCTAAAGATCTATAAGCTTTGGATAGATATAAAGAGACTCTCTCCTCTTTCCTCCTCTCTTCTTCCACACCTCCATGTGGACCACCAAGAGGGGCTAAGGTGAACATGAGACCATGACATATGTTTGACTCCCTTATTTTATCTTTCCTCCTACTTCTCCTATCTTTTAAGACTTATAAGGTTATAATCTTTATATATTATAGTCAAACTTTTGTGCCTGCAGCCACAATGTTGTTAGGGGATGGTTCCTCTAACATTAAAATGTTCTTTTGATTATGAATGTGATACAATTTCTCTTGGGTTTATAATTTTTCTTATTAGTGCCTAGTATAATGATCTTAATGGTTTCATTTCATTTTTGATGTTGTCCAATCTTGTAAGAGTCATATTTCCTGTATTTCAAGTTCTGAATTTCAATAGATATTTGAAGTTCTTCTGTGTCAGGCAGGGTTCTCTTAGAGAAATAAAATTCAGGACACTAGTAATTATTTTTATATATTTATATATAAAGAGAAAGGTATATAAGATAAAAAGAGAAAAAGTTAACTATAAGACAATACAGGTTGCTCAGTGCAACTCACTGAAAAAAGTTAACTATAAGACAATACAGGTTGCTCAGTGCAACTCACTGGAGTCCTCTGTAGAGCAATCCAGGCTATTGGTTACAGGCAGCAAACGGCAGAGCAACAGTCACCAACTGTCACCAACAGTCACCAACTGTCAGCCAGATGACAGAGTCCAACAGTCCCCAGCTCAAGAGATGTATATCTCAGGAGCATGGCGAAGCAGGGCTTGAAGGATCCTCAACTCACAGTAACACAGTCCACAGTTAGGTGTCCCATGGGCAGTGTTGCTTGGAGGTCGAGGCACAGGAAGAACAAGGCAGCTCTCCGGTCCGAAGATCCGGAAGCAAGAGAGAGAGGGGGCGGGACCTGTGAAGTCCCTCCCACATCTGCCCCTCAACTCATCCTGCGCGCTCATTGGCTGTGCTGTCACAACAGATCCACCAATCTTCTGTGGCCATGTTGGCATAACAAACCTACCCATCACATCTTCCTTCTCACTTTTAGTCATGCCCCATCAGAAAAATTTAGGTCCTGAAAGTTTTGTGTCATACATGTCATTATGGTTCACTCTATTTTTAGAAGGCCACTTTATCTCAATAATATTTTGAATGCTTTCTAACCAGAGAAGTTTCTCTTCTACCACATATCTTACTATGTTCTAGTGCTGTTCCTGAGATTTTATTTTATTTTATTTATTTTTTATTCTTGAGGTTTTATGTGTCTAATTCTTAAGAAGGTGGACAGCCTATCCCTTCTTCATAGTTGGTTCTTAATATGGAAACTGTACTGAAACCCTGTCATATTTGGAGTCACTGCTGCTATTTGAAATACTGGTAACAGAGCTTTCACCCCCACAGAAGCATACAAACCCCCACAGTTTGAGCAACTTACAGATAGGTGAGTAGTTAAGTATACTTAAAAACTAAATGCAAACTCATTACCATCAAATAAATCCTGACTAATGGTGACTTTATATGACAGAAAAAAATGGTTATTGTGGGTTTCTGGGCTGTCAATATTGTTAATAGTATTATTGGCATGTATTTCCTACAACATATATCATAACCAATCATATTAAGGAAAGTTCTGTATTTATCACCACAATCGCTTTCAAACTTTATCTTCTAATATTTATTGTTGTTAACTCTTCGTTTTCCCTAAATTTCCCTGGCCACATCACAGGTAATTATTTTAAACAGCTACTAACTTTACAGATTTACTTTCTCTGGATTTCATAGAAAAAATCATACCAAAAACCCTAATATAACAAATAGGAAGCAAATAAATAAACAAAAAACAACAATAACCAGAAAAGCAAAGTAGTAACTCAGTGAAAAAGAAAGTGAAAGTATTAAAAATTGACAAAGACTTAAAAAAGGGACAAAGAGGGATCAAGTGGAAAAGTATCATATTTCAATATAATTCTGTCTGCCATACATAGCTTAAAGTTCTCTCTCATAGCAGAACTATTTGCATCCATAGACTGTAGTCAGAGGAATTGTATTGGAGACTTAATTCATGTGGGAATCCTGCAAATGGATTTTGGGCTTCTTTTGTCATCCATTGCCTTATACAATCATTTCTTATAATTTAAGCTCTGATACCATTTCTTCCTCAAGAATTGGATTTCAATATTTATAATCCTGGCATCATCCAGGCTAGTATATTTCTATCATGTGGATTCAATTGAGTCTTCACTTAGATGACTACTTGTTTTAAGACAAAATATCATTAAAAATGCAAGAGAAAAAGAAAAAGATATCAATACATGTCCAAAGAGACTTTGACTCTTACCATTTATCATAGAGAGTCTAAAACAGAGGAAAGAAATGATGAATAAAAGAGCCTACCAGAAAATCTCAAAGGCAAACTCAAGATAACAAAGTTATTATACTGAAAACAAAAACTGAGAAATACAGAACTAAATGAACATATATTAAAATACACCAAGCTAACATAACTGAAAAAAAAATCAAGCCTCCACTTGCAATATTAAAAAATTACATGGGGAAATATTGATGATGCAAGAAGCTTCAAAAGAAGTTGGAATGAATGCATGGAGTATGCACATCAAATGAGCTATCATCGCTCAACCATATCAAGAGATGACATATGATCAAGGTCTAATGGAACTGACGGAAATAATTCAAGTTGCACTGAAAGCATAAACCTAAAATAATGCATGGGAGGGTAAGATACCAGAGACGGAAGACAATGCATCTGAATTACTGTTCTGGTGAGGAATATTGAAGTACCATGGAGTTTCAAATGAGCAGACAGATCTGTTTTTAAAGACCTCGACTTAGAATGCTCTTTAGAAGTTAGGATGGCTAGGTTTTGTCTCATGTCCCTTGGACTTGTTATCATGATAGATTAGTCCCTCAAGCATGATATCATGCTTGATAGAGGGGCACCAAAAAAATTTGAAGACCCTTGATGAGATGGAATGACACAGTGATTGCAACAATGAAGTCAAACATAACAAGGATGGTGAGAATGGCTCAGGATCAAACTGCATATTGTTCTATTGTAATTAAAGTCAATATTTGTTAAAACTAACTAGATGGCACCTAGCAATAGCATGAAGCATAAGGAATGTGTGATTTCATTGAATGTGCATGGGCTTACTGACATTTACCTTTCTGCTTGTCATACTGTGCTGACTTGTGTGTTGCTAGCAGCTGTCATTGGTGTATCAAATGTCAGCAGGGTCACCTAAAGTAGACAGGTCTTCCTGGAGTTTCTAGACTTAGACAGACTACAAAGTAGGATTGGACTGCCTACTTTGAAGGAAGAGCCTGCTTAACATTTTTTAAAGCATTTTATTGGGGGCTCATACAACTCATCACAATTCATACATCCATCCATTGTATGCAAAGCACATTTATACATTTGTTGCAATTACCATTCTGAAAACATTTTCTTTCTATTTAAGCCGGTGGTATTTGTTCCTCAATTTGTTACTCCCTCTCCACTCCACTCTCCTCATGAACCCTTGATAATTTATAAATTATTATTATTTTGTAATGTCCTACACTTTCTGATGTGTTCTTTCACCTATTTCCCTGCTCTCCTACCCCAGGAAGCGGGTTATATGTAGATCCTTAAATCAGTTTCCCGTTTCTATACCACCTTTCTCCACTCTCCTGGTATCGCCACTCTCACCTCTGGTCCTGAAGGGATCATCTGTCCTGGATTCCCTATTTCCGGTTCCTATCTATACCAGTGCACAGCCTCTGGTCTAGCCAGATGTGTAAGGTAGAATTGGGATCAAGAGAGTGGGGCAGAGGAAGCACTTGAGAGCTAGAGGAAAGTTGCCTATTTTATCATTTCTTCACTGTACCCTGACTGACTCGTCTCTTCCCTGTGACCCTTCTGTAAGAGGATGTCACCTCATATACAGATAGGCTTTGGGTCCCTGATCTGTACTCCCCTCATTTTTAATGATATAAATTTTAGTTTTTTGATGACTGATACCTGATCCCTGTTTAGGATCTTATGCATAGAATCACAACATTGTCAGATTCTGATAGCCTAATGAAGGGAAGCAGAACTTTGAGAGAGTGGCAGAAGGTGGGTTCCTTTGGTAGTAAGACACTCAAAATGTGGTTTGGGAAAAAACTCTTTCTCAAAGTCAAGTTGATCAAAGTGAAATTAAGGGTGTAAATCCTTTGGGATCTTCATTTACTGGCGGGGCAAAACTCAAGGCAACAAAAGATAGCTGTAAAATCTAATAATCTGAAATGTGGCTAGGCAAAGTATTAACATAGGAAATTGTAAGTCATCAAAAAAGAAATGGCACCTAAAAGTCAATATCTTAGGCATTAAGAGACCTGAAATTTTACTGGTATTGGCCATTTTTGAATCAGAAAATGATATGGAGATAGAAATGAAGCTGGAGAACTCATGATAGAATTTTGCAAAATGAATGTGTTCATAGCAAATGTATTTTTTCAACAACAAAAAAGATGACTACACACATGAACTTCCCCAGCTAATAGAATACACAGAAACTGCATTGACTTCATCTGTGCAAAGTGACAATGGAGAAGCGTAATATTAGGAGATAAGATCAGACCGGGGACCAATTGGAATAGAGCATCTAATTTCCACCTGTAAGTTGAGGTTGTAGCTGAAAATGTTAAAAACAAGTCTTGCTGAGATCCACAATCAATGCTCACCGAAGAAGCAAGTGATCAAAGAACGTATTGCATCGGGTTAGAACCCTTTAAAGTATAAAAAGCAAGTATATTACCTTGAAGACAAGAGTCCATTGACAAAGCCATGGTATTTTCAATGACCACATATGAATGTGAAAGTTGGACATTGAACATAGAAAACCAAGGAGGTTTTCTGTGAATTGTGATGTTGGAGAAGAATAAAGAAGTACCATGGACTGTTAAAACTGATCTGTCTTGGAAGAAGTGCAGCCTGAATGCTTACTGGAGGCAAGGATGGCAAAACTTCCTCCTATCTGCTTTGGAGGTCTTGTCAGAAGAGGCCCGTCACTGGAGAAAGACATCACTTCTGGCAAAGTGGACGAGCAGTGAAAAGTAGGAAGGTTCTCAATAAGATGTATTGGAGCAGTTGCAAAACGGGCTTAAGCATAGGAGCAATTGTGAGGATGGTACAGAACAGAGCATTGTTGAGTTCTGTTGAGCATATGCTTCATTAAGGATAGGAACCAACTAGATAGCACACAGCAACAACTTGTGCAGTTAAATGTTAAGAAGAACACACTTAGGCCTCCATCCTGGGTTTACTGTCAAAGTCTATCACTTTTGACATTTGGTTGACACTCTTCAGTTTCTTTCAATATTTAACCACTGGTGAAAACCATTATTAAGTTCCAAATTCTAAGGCTAAAATATTTTGAATTTTCATGCTTCTTATTGTTTTTTCTATTTAGTTTTTTTTTGTTGGTTTGGTTTTTCAATTAAGTTATTCTATAGTATTCTGGCAGGAAAGCATTTACCCACAGTCTGACTCAAACAGCATGATTGTTTCCAGAAGTGTAGAGACATGATTTAATTTTATTCTTTTTACTCTTCTTCTTTTATTTTTTCATATATAGTGCAGTGAGTTTGTGATGCATTCAATTTTCCTTAAAATGAATTAGTCCAAAATATATTAAAGAAAAGGGGAACACTTTTATGGAAGCTGTGACATTTTATTACTGATCTTAAAATACCATTTATCCTATTCACTGGTTGTATTAGTCTGGGCAGACTAGAGAAACAAATTCATAAACATGCATATGTATATAAGGGAGAGGTTTATATATAAGAGGAATGGAACATTGAGACAGTATCCCAGTCCCAGTCCAAGTCCATAAGTCCAATATTAGCTCATATGTCCAATACCAATCCATTAGTGCTCTTCAGACTCAAGAAGCACATGCAATCATGCCAGGACAATCACCGGCCAGTTGGAGCAGAGTTTTCTCTATCCAGTGATGGTAGAACCATCTCAGCACTGGCAGAAGTATCCACGTGGCTTTTCTGGCTTCAGAGGCCTGGTTCCATCAGTTTAGGCCCTTGTGGCTTCTTCTCCTCTGGGATGGCTCACAGGGAATCAATGTTTTGTCTTGTCAGTAGAGCATCTTCAAGAGATTGAGCCAAGTCTCTCATCTTCAAGTGGAAAATAACGCAAGACTTCTCAGAATTATCAGGCAAAAGCCATGCCCACACAGATGTCACAATGGCTATCTCCAAATTGACAGGCTAGACTCCACCCCTATACTCTAATCCTGAAATTTACATGAATCCATGACTGCCACACTAATGATCTTCCTGAGAGTGAATTGCATTCATAATTTAGAATTTTTTAAAATGTCATGCCCCCATATTTTCTCTGGTTTGTAGATAATAGTGCAACATTTACACACTTTTGCCTAATTTTTATTTTTTTAATGTTTGCATTTTTAGTTTTCATTTAGGAAAATACTGAGCATATTAGAGTGCAACTATTTCTAGTGTAAAAGCTTGATACTTTAAGTATCAGAACAGTTCAGCAACTGACTCTTTTCTGATTTGTGAAGATAAATTAATATTAGACATAAGAAGGCCATATTGTTCATTTTTTTCAAAATATCTTGACTTGCTCAAATGTTCAGATAAAAGATCAGTGATCTTCAAATTCTTTGCTTAAATGACTAGTGAGTGACTTTTTAAGTCTTGCAGCCCAGAGAGAATCCAGAATAATATTCTGAGAAAGTCAATACCTTTATAAACAGGAATTTCAAAAGAACGTCAAGAAGAAATGGCCCTATTTATACCAAACTGCTTGCACATCATGGTTTGTGATGTCTGGTGTAGATAATTCTTCACTATTTCACTATGAC
The DNA here is from genome assembly GCA_004026705.1 of Nesogale talazaci. NCBI lineage: Eukaryota > Metazoa > Chordata > Mammalia > Afrosoricida > Tenrecidae > Nesogale > Nesogale talazaci. The sequence goes on from PVJH01002808.1 coordinate 129,610, forward strand.
TATAGTGATAGTCATTTAAGTGCTGCTTTTAATGATCCCCCTTTTCATTTAATCTTTTAACAGTTTTATTGGCATAATATACATATCATACCATTACATGGTTTAAACATATTGAGTTATACAATCAACATAATATACTTGTACATAGAATCTTTCTTCTTTCTTGTACACATTATTAGCTTCCTTTTTCATTCAAGACTTTCTTGCTGTGACCCTCAGAAACTACTATTCAATTGTTGTCTCTATAGAATTACCCCTCCTCAATTTCATATATAGAAACACATACACAAAACTCCAACAATAATAAAATAAAACAGAGAAAAAACCTTAATTACATAAAAGCAGAAAATAATAAAGACTAGAACATATTAAAATGGGTCAGAATGAAATTTTAAAGAGAAGGTGTTTAATGTTAGTCCAATTACAATTACCACCAATTTTCTGTCCGTTTATGGTTTTGTGATGACTTGTGTGTTACTGTGATGCTGGAAGATATGTCCCTACTATTTCATTTGCCCAAATGAACAAATTTGAATCGAGATTCCAGTCTAAGAACAGATTACAAAGGAATAAGCTATTAATTTCTGAGAAATTAGTCACTGAAAATTTTTTAGGCAGAATTGAAACATTGTCAGATACTGACACCTCACGCAAAGGAGAAGAACATCAACAGAGATAGCGCTAGAAAATGAGCCCTTCAAGTCCAACATCCATCAAGGTATGATTTAGAGCAATCCAACTTTGCTTTTGAATGAAGTCAACTATCGTGATGTGGAAGGAGTGAAACCTATGTGAGTAAAGTCTCTGTGACCTTCATTTGCAGATTGGGCATGTATAAAAATTAGAAGAAGCAGCTGCAAAAATGAACTAATCATTGAAATTGGAATGTGCAAAGTACAATTCTAGGAAAAATGGAAACTGAAAAACAAAATGAAACACAGAAAAGTCACCATTCTAGGCGTTAGAAAGATAAAATGGACTGGTATTGGCCATTTTGAATCAGAAAATCACGTGATTGACTCTACAGGCAAGGAAGCCATCAAGAGGAATGCCAATGCACCCATCCTTCTCAAAGAACAGTGCATATTGATTGAGAAGCACAGCAGTGTTTTTGATAGGACTATAGATATCCAACATCAAGAAAATCTCTTGGTACAACTAGTTTTCTAATTTATGCACTAAAAACCACAGCTATTTATAAGGAATTTTTAACGTGTTGTCAAGAGACCATTTCCGAGAGAAGGCCACCATATCTGGTCAAGTGAAAACGAGGGAAATCTTCAACATGTGTCTGGCACAAGAGCAGGCCTTGCTTGGTTCTGTTGTGCTCAAGCTTGCTGGGAGTCCAGGAACAGCTACAAGTGCATCGGTTCACTGTCCAGCGCATGCTTTCTGATGGCAAGGCTGGTCACTGCCCTACAGGACAGGTGATTCCTCTCTGCAGTTGGAAGTATCAAAAGCAAATATATATCTTAAATGTAGCTTATGCATGTTTAAAGACCATTCTAAAAATATCCTTACACTTAATCCTGCAACATGGTATAAGTGTGTTTTATTTCATTTATGTGGTTTCTTTATGGCCTTAGAATAGAGCCTACAATATTTATTTTCCAAAATTAATTTGTTTTTTCTTTAAAATCAGCAAAGAAGACAGCTCTGGCAAGTGGTTTCTTCTTTACTTGTTGAGTCTAAAGTTATATGTGTAAATCTGCTAGCGCCTACTAAATTCTCCTATAATTTATTATTTAACTTCATGTCTAGTGAATAACTGATAGCAGTATTTTGAATACTCATACTTAATCTTAAAAAGGTCTGTTTCTCCACTTCAGCATATTCTCCAATTCAGCATATTTTGCTAACTCGTATTTCATACAGCTTTATATTCATTTTTTGATTTGTGTTTCAGTCTAGGTTGCTACAAGTAAATGTTGCATAGTTATATCTTCCTATTGCATTTTCTTTTTCATTATTTTGCAATGTTATGTTTACACTGGGTAATTCACCTGGCCTTAGCATCTAATCTATATGCTATTAGAATATCTTTCATTGTTTGCATAATATATATTTTTTTCCTAATCGATCTTTCTTTATCACTATAGTACAAGTCGTAGTCAAGTTGTTCTAGCTCATGATGGCCACGTGTGTTACGGAGTGTGTTATGGTGTGTACAATGACTGCTTTTATGGAAATAGATCACCAAGGCTTATTTTCTGAGGCACCTTTTTTTGTGCAATCACAATTCAAACTTACAGTTAGCAGTCAAATCCTGTGACAATTTGGACCAACAAGGGGTCCATCACTATGTAAAATTGATATCAATATATTTATAAACAAATTTTCATAATTGCAAGCAATTTGACTTTTATTTATTTTTGTTCTTTCAAGCCAATAATTGAAGCTAGTTAATGAAAACTGAATGGATGAAGAAAAGTCTAAAGGATCTTCATGCAGATTAACCTTCAGATGACATAAAGGATCCATCATGGCCATCTGATGATGTGGTGGATATGTTATCATTTTTCTTTTATCTACTTTCCCACATATCCCACATTTTGACTGTGTTCTTTAGTCTTTATGCAACCAGCTGAATTATTTCACGTAAATTTATCACATTATTTAGTTCTAGAAGTCTTTGTGTTATGTTTTTACAGACCTTATCTCTCTGATGAACTTTTATGGTATTTATCAGGATATCTTACTCAATTATCATAGAGTATTTCAAATCACTCTGATAATAATTCAAATCATATTCTTGACTGTCTTATATTGTTTTCTATATTATGTATTTTTAACTTAATTTAGTGAAGCATTGTATATTTTATTTAAGTTTACTTTTGTTTGCATGCCAGAATCATAGATGGACAAACTGAGATAATTTGAGACTCTGTATTATTTATATTTCTTGAGAGAATGATTCCTCCTGGTGGGTAGTTCGTTTACCAAAATTTTTTTAAAAATCAAATCAATTATTGAGATAATCCAAAATTTTAATTCTAATTTTTTGAAGAATTTTATTTCCTGCAAACCCTTAATATAAGAGTGTATTTGCTTTACATACTTCTCTTAGTTTCAGATGGATAGTTTCTCTGAAACATGCTACTTTACTGGGGCTGGAGAGAAGCCCGCAATCTTCTCTGTTTTCTGCTCTGGATTGAGGTCACTCAAGGATACAGACACATCATTTTTGTATTTTCATTTTTTTTCCTTGATAATGCTTGGTAATATGAGTCTTTTTAATTTTATCTATTATAGTTTGTGTAGAGTTGTTTATGTTCGGATTTTTCTAGTTAGTGATGCTCTGACTTTTCTCATGTAGCTACGTGGTATCAGTTCATATTCTTGGTCTCTTGAAACAGTTTTTATTGCATTGTAGGCATCTTACTTTTGAGATGCCTGCTACTTATTGTATGCAGGAATACTTTATATTTTTATATAATTTAAATATCTATATTTTGTCAGATTCATTCTAAATACATTTTCATAAGATGTAGTTTGTGATTTTATTTTATTTTAGCTGTGCCTTTTAAGAAAAATATTTTAAATTTTATAAAATACCTTTATTAGTTCTATTAGTGCTTCAGAAAATATTTATGTCTGAAAATATATACTCATGAAATAATTACATATTGTATATACTTTCTTCAAGAAGTTTTATAATATGTATACATTTTAGATCTATTTTATTTCATATTGACTCTTATGTATGATATACGCTACATATTTATGATTACTTTTCTTTCAATACTGTAAAAATACTCCTACATTATAACAGGAGTAAAACATTATGAGAGATATTGCCAGAAGATGAGGCTTTCACGTGGGAAGGCATTCAAAATACTACTCACTTGCTTGTGGTCATTCTGCATTTGGTGTCATTGCTTTTGTTTCATGAGTCTAAAGAGGACTTATAGATTGGAATCAGACATATGAACTAACATCAGACTTATGATCTTGGACTGGATTGAGTTGGGATGTTTTCTCAATGTTCATCTGCTCTTGTATATAAACCTTTCCCTTATACACATAGTGTGTTTATGAATTTTGTTTCTTTATTCTACCCAGACTAACACAGAGGGCATATCTGTCCCAGAGAAGGTACTGTGCTGCAGTAGTTGGGTAAACCAGGCTGGACAGCATGTCTTCTGGAAAAACCCCAATCATTAAGCATTCAAAGGGGTAAATTCTGCCCTCCTCCAAAAAAAGCAGAATTTTTTCAAAGATATGTGTTTAACAATTTTTTTTATAAACAACCTAATCACCTTCTAATTACTTTGCATTATACTTAATATATCTGTCAAATCTGTGATTCCATTCTTGGAAACATTTTTCAATCTCATCTGTTTGGCTGGCTGACAAAAACTCCCTCATTTTTTTCTTCACTTCTTATAAGTCGTCAAATCTCTGTGCTTTCTTATCCCCCTTCACTTGCAGAAAAAAAAAGAAGTCACATGGAGCAACGTTGTCAGGTGAATCAGGTGCACTAGGCATGAGAGAATGCCATTTGTTGTCCCAAACTGACACACTGCTGCCTGAGCAGGTACAATGTGGTGGTGAAAAAAACAGTCTCTATCTGCCACAAATCAGGTCTTTTATGATACTCACTTTATGCAATCTTTTCAGAACCACTAAATAAAAAGTTTGATTAACAGTCTGACCTAGTGGGATGAACTCCATATGCACTAGGAGTGAACATTTTCATCCACTTGGGAAGTTCCTGGGTGTCCAGAATGATGCTTATCATCAATTGACATTTCACTTTTTGTTTGAAGTGGGGAACCATTCTTACACTTGAGTTTTTCCTGTAGCACTGTCCTTGTAAGCTGTGTTCAACATCACAACAGTTTCAGAGCTATTTTCCCCAAGCAGGAAACAAAAATTCACAGCCACACGCTGTTCTCTTAAATCAACCATCACACACACACACACACACACACACACACACACACACACCCACACACAGAATGAGGTTTGAGTAAAACTGCTTTTATGAAAAAATTCACTGTATCAGAAAGGACCTTCCCAGCTGACACTACTTGGTGCACTTACTTAGAGCAAGTTACTCAATGTTTGCCTAGCAGAAAAAATTTTTACTGTGAAAACTTTGCTTTTCCCAGAACAATTCATGCTTTTTTTTGGTGTCCCCCCCCCACTGGTATAGACCACAAATGGGAGAATAAGCTTAGTATAATATATCTAATTGGACACTTTTGCTCTAATTTGTATCCATCCCTTGGTGTCCCAGGTCATGTAACTCAGACAGTCAAGAGTTTAGACTCTGTCCTTATCAGCTACACAATATCCATCAAAGAACATACTAGAAGGAATCAAGTCAGAACGTCCTCTACGCCAACTGAACTTTTTCTTAAACACATCATGATAGGTAGGCTTATTGTGCCAACCTGGCCAATAGGAACATGTAGGATTAAAAAGGTCTCAGTTTGATTAGAGGACAAAGAGATAAGTGACTTGACAAAGCCCTCCCTTCTCTTTCTCTCTGGTGTGGAACCAGCATACAGTGGCTGCCTCAAATTGTGAGCTATACTAGCAATCACAGGGACCATATAGTTAAAGTTTGAGGTTCCTCTGAGACATATTTCACCAAACTGCTGGTCTGTACATTGCTTGAGCTTGAGGATGATGAATCATGTTGCCTTGCATTGTTTGAGTCCAGTATTTAATTTGGACCTTCTTCACTAAGCTCCTCAGCATCTGACTGTTGGTGATCCATCCTGCTATTTTCTGCCTGTGGGCAGACTACCTGCATTCCCAGAGGGAAGACTCAGCTGTCTGCTTCCTTGACCTTAGATCCAATAATCTTCATGAGTTAAAAGACCTCCCAGTGTGTTAACTGTTCCATGGAAATGAGTTGAACTGAGCCCTCTGTACTGCTGTGTGGACCAATTAGCTGCTATATGCCTTTGTGACACACACACACACAACGTTTCCTGTTTTTGTTTTTCTATAGAGAAATGCATACCTGAAACACACACCAGTAACCTGTAAGATTATTTAAACTAAAGAAGTCCCGTGTGCCTGAGACTAAAATGACTCTCTTTGTCTTTGTGACAGAGCATTAGTGAAAGTGTTGCCCTACCTCCATCCCTCAATGTAATGTGAATAGTGAGCAGTAACCTAAATTGTTTATCTGTGCAAATCAACAGTGCATATAGTATGGTCTAAAAAATTCTTATCTCTCTCTCTCTCCCTGTGTCTCTCTGCTTCTCTCTCTCTCTCTCTCTCACACACACACACATTTAATCACAGCCACAATCATAGCACAGTTAGTTATTATTACATTGCCCTCCGCAATATCTATCCCCATGAAGTTATCACTGATGATATAGATGCTGTAGAAAAGTATGATAGATAGGTTTATTGTGCCAACCTGGCCAATAAGAACATGTAGGATTAATAAGGTCTCAAAAGGAATAACATTTGGGGTTATCTTAAAATAAGCAGCAATGTAAGTGAAGCATTAGCTAGGTACACATGAAAAAAAATAGATGACCAGGTGTTACCCAATAATTGTAACAATAAAATCCAAACCAAAAGGATAGAATGACATTAGACCTTAAATTCTGAATATCTGAGTTGCAGAAGTTTGTGGATGACAGTGAAAGTCCAAATACATTCGCTGGATTCCCCATGCAAGTGAAGCCTCTGCCAAATCCCCTCTATGGATTATGAACCGTAATCCATAATTCATAAGGCCTTGTTTCCAGATAGAGCACATTACAAGAAGAATTACTATAATTGAAATTATGTCAAATTGTGACATCTTATCATTGATCTCCCTCTTGATCTAATGTATAAATACTCTATTTTTAAAAACATTTTCTTCTTTGATTTTGATTGTGACTTTCCTTCTTTGTGTCATTGTTTCATTGCCATTTATTTATGTTCTATACCAATTTTTGAGTGATGCTCAGTATCTGACACTCAGATGAGTTAAATGTGTAAAGACAACAAATGGTCAAAAATGTGGAGTTAACAGTAGATATAAGGAAGAAGACATACCCTGGAACTGATTGCAGTGATATTTGCACAACTCTTATGAATATGAATTGTATGCCACTGATATTGTTAAAATTTTTAATTACTATATTTTAAAAACAAAATAAAAAGGACTGACAAAAAGTTGCCTCCTCAAAGTAGAGCTGACCATAATGACATGGATGGAGTAAAACTGTGGGAATACAGTGCTCCCTCAAGGAAAGAACACTTTGTTTTTTGAATATGGTATTCCTCAAGACTCACTGGCCTAACACGATCACTGAAGTAAAGTGGAAGCAAATGTGGTGAAGAAAGCTGATGGTGCCCAGCCATCAGAGGATATATCGTCTGGGATCTTAAAAGCCTGAAGATAAAAAATAGACCATCTACTTGAGAAGAGAGCACACCCACACAGAAGAAGCACAGCAGCCAGCATGGCCACACGGTGGTGAAAGGTCTACATGTGGGAGTATGAGCAAGAGTGGTAAAGAAAGCTGATGGTGCCCAGCTATCAAAAGATATGGCATCTGGGGTGTTAAAGGCTTGAGCATAAACAAGCAGCCATCTAGCTCAGAAGCAACAAAGCCCACCATAGATGAAGCTCACTTGCCTGTGATGTGCTGAGACAATCAGGTACCAGGCATCAAAGAACAAAAATCGAAATCAATGGACCAATTAACTCCCAATATCACTGAAGACAAATGATACAGAGGCAAACAGAATAGAAGAAATGATGATGCCCAGCACAAAGTGATTAAATGTCTGTAGTCTCAAAGACTTGAAGATAACTGAATCACCATTTAGCTAAGAGACAGCAAAGTCCACATGGAAGAAGCACACCAGCAAGTGTGTTCAAGAGGGCCCAAGGGAGCAGGTACTGAGCATCAAAGAACAGGAATCACTTCATTACAAGTGAGGGAGAGAGCAAGGTGGGGACCTAAGGCTCACTGGTGGGTAATTGGTCACCCCTTTACAGGGGAGTCACGGGGAAGAGATAGACTACTCAAGTGGCAGGTGGGCAGTGACGATGCATACAAGTTTCCTCTAGTTCCTGAGATCTTCCTCCCCCCAACCATCATGGTCCCAACTCTTCCTTGCAAATCTGGATAGACTGGAGAAAGAAAGTACACTAGTGGAGAGGGGGTCTGGAGATATGGGGAAACCAGGTTGGGTGAGCCCCTTTGGGCCGGTGGTTAGATTGGAACTACTGGATGGGTGGAGAGAATGTGGGGTAGAAAGAAGGAACCAACTGTAAGAATCTACATATGACCTCCTTTCTGGAGAACAGGTATCAGGGGAGTGGACTGAGGGAGGTGTCAGGCAGGGTAAGCTATGACAGAACAATAATAATTTATAAAGTATTGAGGGTTGATGGTGGAAGGAGAGCAGGGGAAGAGGGGAGGGGTTGGAAAAAGCCGATACCAAAGGCTCAAGGGAAAAGGCAGATGTTTGGAGAATGATGACAGCAGCAGACGTGTGAATGTGCTTGGCACATTATATTTATTTATGTATTGGAAAAATGATGTATGAGTCGCTAGTAAAATGATTTTTAATTAAAAAGGAATGGCAATCAGATCCAGATTGTATTGCTTCTAAAGTTCACCCATTTTTTTGTGTGTATATCTTATAAAAAATCCTCTCTGATATTTTCTGTCAAACTTGTGACCTAGAGGAGATGGAAGACAGATAAAAACAGATTTTGCTATTATCATTCAATATTTTGAGTCTTATTCATATAGAATTTGCTATTCTACAATCATCATCATAATTTAATGATTTCAGTGTGACGTTGAAGAGACAGCCTTTGTTAGACACACAAATGTTAGCCAGGAGGTTATCAGAGTGTGAGCTCAAAAATGTGAAATAAAACCACATTTATTATATTACCTCAAAAAATGTGATTGAAAAAAGAAAAGATTCATATATATTCTTATGTTTCTAAGCTATTAAGCCAGATTTCAATGCAATTAGTCAATTTTGGCTGGGTTTTGTATTCCACATCTTCTTTGTTAATTGTAATTATGTCAAGTAAATGATGAAACTAAAAGAAAAACTGTGGGAATAAACTTTATTTTCTGATGGGGAACCTTTCAAAATGAGAAGGAAAAGAGCCACAGACATCAATTGACAATTGAAACCTGGATGCACTAAGTGTGAGTCTAGTAAAATTGAAAGTCATTGAAAATGAAGTAGAATGCATAAGGATCAATAGTCTATGTTTTAGTGATCTGATGGACTGTATTGGAATTTTGGATCACAAAAGTTGATGTTTTACTATGCTGAAAATAGCACAATTAAGATGAATGACAATGTATTCATCATCAGAACAAACATTTCAAGATTTACTTAGAAGGACAATTCTGTCTGTGATAGGATAATGTTTATCTCCATACAAGAAGTCCAACCAATGCAATTACTATTGAAAGTTAGGGACAAATTATAAGAGTCTGTGATGCAGAAATTGGAGAATTCCATAAATATCTTGGAAACTATTCCTCATGTTTATAATAGTCACTTCTTTCAAAGTGAGCACAAGTTCTTCTTCATAGTCTGTTCTTAGTGTAGACCCAAGCATGGTATTTTCAGTCATCTCATATGCTTGTGAAAATTGGACAATAAATAAGGAAAGCTGAAGAAGAGTCCATTCATTTGAATTTGTGCTTGTGACAAATTTTGTAAGTGCCATGGACTGTCAAAGGACAAACAAATCTGTCTTGGAAAGAGTACAGAGTCATCTTTAGATACAAGAGTGACATGGCTTTATCTTATAGACTTTGGACACATGGTGTGTTATTCCGGGTCGACTAGAGGAACAAATTTCAAAGACACGCATATGGATATAAGGAAAGGGTTTGTATTCAAGAGGAACAGGACATTGAGAAAACATCCTAACCCAGTCCAGCTCAAAGTCACAAGTCATTGTGACATATTAACCCATATGCCCGACATCAGTCCATAAATTCTCCTTCTGACTCACGAAGTCATAGGTCAGTGGTTACAGAGTCCCAGCACCGACAGGGGTCTCCACATGGCTCCTCGCTTCCAGGGCTCAGGGTCCATCAACAGCATCCCGTCGTGGCAGAAGCAACTCATCGCTGGCAGAGGCCCCCATGTGGCTGTCCCAGCCTCAGAGGTCCGGCTCCATCAGGGCAAAGCTGTGTGGTCTCTACACCAGCTACTCCAGCCTCCTGGACACAGCCTACTGGACATGCTTTCTGTGATTAATCATCTCTGAGACTAACTCCCAACAACTGGGGAAGATAGCTTCCCATCTTCACTAGGGAAATATCATGAGATTTCCCAGAAGTCTCAGGAGAAAGCCATGTCCACATAGAGGCCGCATTGGCTACTCAATGGCTATCTCCAGATTAACAGGCTAGACTCCACACCTACATTTCAATCATAAAATTAACATAAGCACATGACTACCACAGACCACCTCTTGTTAATTTTATACTTCCACATCACTCTGTAACCATATGTAACCTTCAAAGAAACAATAAAATAATACCTATACCTAACAGGATAAAACTAAAATACATACAATGCAACATGTGTCACCATAATTTAAAAATAAAATGCTATAAGTGAACAAAACAAAAGATATCCTGTGCCTTACAACTGTAGTACAAAATGTAACTTGAACCTCTAATCCTATGAATATATATTCCACCACCTATAAGAGTTTGCAAGCCAAACCACCTCATATCTTCATTCCCCCATTTTGGGTATCTAATTTCTATATTGCCCACTTACATCAACCCAGTGCTCTGAGGAAACAATCATATCTTTCAACATGAAGAATCTTCATTCCAGTTGGAAACTCGTGAACTGTGTATCCATTAGCAAAGTCAAATCAGGACAGACTATCCATAAAGTCAGCAATGATATGCACCAGTTCACGGCCTTAAATCACTTCTCTTCCTCTGGTTGGGTTTTGGTCAACTCAATGTGGGCTTTTCCACTTAGCCTCACCACAGTAGCCATTGGCCACCTTCTCTTTAGACCAAGGTCCTAACAAATTCTTAACACGCCTAGCTCTCTCATGCTAGGTTATGAACTTCAGACCAGTCAACACGCTTTCATCTTCTCTATTTCCTGTGAACCAAGTCCACGGGTGTCAGTGGCCAAAGTCAACCCGGCTCTCTATTGCCGCATTTCTCCTGCTTTCACCAATAAGTAGTAATTCTGGGTGGTTACCTAACAAGCATTTCAGCCTGCCACAGGTTTCCGTTAACATTCAGTCCCAGAGAGGAGTTATCTTCATCGTTTCAGATTCCTTTGCTTCTGAAGACAATCAGTCGTCAGGATTTTCCAAGGAAATTGACTCTATCCTTCTTTTTCGGTCAGTCTGATCTTCTCTCAGACTACAAGTATCCTGAGTACTCTGGAAGACTGGGTGAGGCTACTTTCTTCAGAGAAGTTTTTCCAGGTGTGGCCTAACCCCATTTAAGCTCAAGGTGGGGTTAATCTCTTTAGAGATGTCTATGACGCTAAGTCCTAATCCCTCTAGAGGTTCAATGCTTGGCTTGAGGTAACTAGATTTGCAAATTCTTTTACATACTTCCCAATAAACATTTCTATGCATCCTTATATTTACAATAACAGGCATAAGAAGTCAGTATAAGCAGCATAGTCAGAAATTAAACTTAATTCTTAAAACAGTCAAGGTCAATACGTATTAAGCTTATCTATATCCTTATCTAAACTACTGTTTACACAAAAACATTGAATTAGGTCTCTGAAGGCATCAATACTGATCCCTGCTTTCTGTCAGGCATTCTGACCTTCTTAACCATTATCCTTGAGCAGAATCCCCATTTTATAAAGGAATAACCAAAGACAGCATCCAAAGTAATCAAAACTTCCCACATTGTTTCCAGAAAATAACTTAGCAAACTACAAGGACATATCTGACTTCTGTCTAGCCAAAGAAGTAACAATACCACAAGGCACAAATCAAACAAGTTTTTACATTCCATCTTATGATTTGTTCCTCTAGTACCCCACTCCTGAGGTACCATAATGTGTTAGTCCATGTAGACTAGAGGAACAAATTCAAGGACACGCATACCGATATAAGGAAAATGTTTATATACCAAAGGAATGGGACATGGAGAAAGCATCCCAGACCTGTCCAGTCCAAAATCTTAAGTCGGATATTAACTCATATGCCCGAAATCAGTCTATAAAGTTTTCTTCTGACTCACAAAGTCACAGGTCAGTGGGTGCAGAATCCTGGTGCTGGCAGGGTACCTTGCCTCCATGGCTCAGGGTCCATCAACAGCAGAAGCAACTCATCACTGGCAGAGGTCTCAATCTGGACGCTCCAGCTTCAGAGGTCTAGCTCCATCAAGGAAAAACTGTGTGTTCTCTCCGCTGGCTCCTCCAGCTTCTTGAACGCTGCCAGCTAGTCTTGTCTGCGATTAATCTTCTTTCAGACTAACTTCCAACAACTCGGGAAGATAGCTTCTCATCTTCACTAGGGAAATATCGCAAGATTTCCCAGAAGTCTCAGGAAAAAGCCATGCCCACATAGAGGCCTCATTGGCTACTCAATGTCTATCTCCAGATTAATAGGCTAGACTCCACACCTACATTTCAATCATAAAATTAACATAAGCACATGACTGCCACACATGGGCAGAAGGAGATTTCCTTCTCTGGGGAAGGAAATCATGTTTGATTATAGAGATAGACAACAAAAAAGATCAAGTCCTTTAATGAGAAGGATTGACACAGTGACAGTGACAAGGGCCTCAAACATAAGAGCAAATGTGAAGATGACCCAGGATTAGGCCGGCTTTCTTTCTGTTGTGCTTAGGTAACTGAAACCAAGTCTATGACACTTGAAAACAACAGCTTCAGTTTAAAGTTGATCAATCATGTTAAATGAGTACAACCACAACCTTATCAAAGCCAGTTGTCTAAACCAGAGGAAATAAGAGCCACCTCAGATGCACAGAGATGAATCCAAGATCATAGGAAGAAGAACCATTGGTGGAGAATGTTCCAGACCTCTTTCTGCAGTTGTGAAGCCAAGACTGAAAACATTAAAGGATAACACACAGTGACCATAGAGCAGAACAAAGGATTCAGAGGCTGAAAAAAGGAGACCATGTGATAGAATAGAGGAGCAAGAAAGAGATTATAATACTGTAGGCAAAGCAACGGTCTGGTCTCTTAACTCAGACACACAGGCCAAAGGGCCAAAGAGAGATTTGAGTGCTGACTGAAGAGGAGGGTTGCTAGGGCCCAAGGACTGTATCTTTAATGTTTCTGATCCTGGTTGTGGTCACCTGTTACCTACCATAAAAAAAAAAAAACTGCTAGTATAAATATTGCCTATAAGGATATGTGGCCTTTCCAGAGAATTATTGAGTCCAACCAAAGAGAAAATGTCATGGGAGGAATAATTAGTGTCAGAATAGTTAAAAAGAGCTAGAGGCACATTTGAGCTATGCCTCATGGAAACAAGGAATCCAGAAGAAATAAAATATGACCTCTATGCTGCTTTTTTCATTCATCTAGCTAGGTGTGGCAACATTACATATTTTCTCTTTCTACATGCTCATTCTCATATTTAACTAATTATTCATGCTTTATATACTCTACCTGAAATAAATATTTTTCTGTTTCTGGAATTTAATACAGTGCTATGTAGGACATTGTGATTGTTATGACAAACCTCACCTCTTTTTTGCTGAATCTGAATTCTATATCTCTCGGGTCATAATATGACCTCTAGTTCTTTGGACTTGAGCCAACAGTTTCCTCTGCTACCTGCTGGTTGTGCGAGTAATTAGCCTCTGTAACCGGTGAATCAGATGTCTGCCATCTTCTCTGCTGACTTTAAATTCATTTGCCTCTATAATCAACAGCCTGCAATCTGGCTTGCTGATTTCGGCATTATCAATACTTGGTGCATATTCAATAGCTCTACCTATGTTATTACTGTATTCAATGTTTCTGCTTTTGCTCTCATTGGTTGTATGCATCATCCAGAAATTTATTCTTTCATAAACTCCATAGTTTTAAACTATTGTATCCTACAGTTGTCATCCAGGCAGCTCTGACCTAATTTCAAGGTACTAGTCCCAGGTATGTCAAACCAATAGTATTGTTTCTTTCTGTTCTTTTTTTTTTTTTTGCATCACTGTCCCCTGGTGGTGGGAGTAGGAGGCCCAGCCTTTGCTCCTGTGGAGCTGGAATTGAACCTCCATCACAGTGGGCCGCAATCCCGCGCACAACCACTATGCCACGGGAGCTCAGCCCCGCTTTTGTATTTTCTATGTAATTTCTATGTACACAATATTTTGATTAATTCTACAATTAATTAAGGAGATCGGATTATGCAGTGGGTTATGTGTTGGATAGCTAAGTGCAAATCGAGCAGTTCAAACACACTAACTACTCTTCAGGAATAAGATGATGCATTTGGTTCCCATCTATGACCTCAGAAACAAACCTAAAGAGATTATATGGTTGTTATGGGATGGAATAAATCTGATTTGTTTTAATAAGTTTAACTTGAAAATGCTTCTTAATTCTATATAGTTCTATACTGAATTTTTCCTACTATTACTTAGCAGCCCCAGTAGTCTAGTGGTTACAAGCAGGACTGATACCTGAAAGATCAGAAGTTCAAAATCACCAGCTGCTCTACAAGAGAAAGAGAAGGCTATCTACTTGCCTAAAGAGTTAGTGTTTAAGAACATTACAGGGGCAGTTCTACTCTGTGCTGTAAGATATCTGTGAGTTTTAATCAAACCACTGGTATTGAGTTTTGAAGTATTACAGATTAGGTTAAGTCTACTTTAACAAATCCTTTCCCCCTCTTGCATCTGGAAAAAAATAAAAAGGGTTTTTCTGTCAACTTGGATACATTTTGCATCACTGTAACATTAGGTTCTAGGACCGTTTATATTGCAATACTCCACATTTCACAAACATTAGCAGTTCTCAGTTTGTCTGCACAGTATCGAGCCATCCTTCTTGCCTTCCACCTGTCTCACCCATCATGATCACACTAGCAAACACGACTTTCACTATTCCATGCACTTGTGTTTTGTTTTACACATGTAAACTAAGAACCATGTTACTCCTCTTTATTGATCACATTTTGGTCCTTATCATTTGTTTTTTTTATCAAATTACTATCACTGTTAAAATCTGTACTCAAGTACCTAGACACTATATCTGGCAGTCATCATCCCTGAAGTTATATCTCCCTTAAATAGAGGTTCTAGAACTTCACTTATGTCTCCCTAATGGTATTATTTATATACATATCACAAAATCCTTATATGCCTATTAAAAATTAAAATATGTATATTTTTATCTTCTTATAGAAGCAAATGATTTTTGAGAATACTGACCATTATTCATCTTTCTAAACATCACTCTACATGCATTCACATTGTTAAATTGATTGATAAAATAGATGTTTAAGCAAATTTTATAAAATTTGTTTATTTAATTTTTTGTAATATTTTCTGAAGCAAGGAGAAAGGGTATAAGTGAAATTGAGTCAGAAGAATATTTTTGAGGCCCTCAAGAAACTTGTGTCTGGAAGAAATTGAAAGATTTTCTCTTTTTTTGTTATTATTTTAAATATGATTTTAAATATGCATATATAAATTACTTCTAAAGAAATAATATATAAAGTTTCAAAACTACATGAAGTAAAATACTTTGATATTCACCTACAGTTTACTAGTCCTTGATTACCCTCACAGAACTTAAACTTGAGACATTTATTAGTGAAAAGGATTACTGGCTTGATGTTTGAGGGATACTAATGAAGACAGATATATTAGTTTCCCATTGCTTCACACCTCCCTGAACCTAAACTCACTGACATTTAGCCAGTCCAGACTTATAGCAGCCCTCCGGGACAGGTGAGAATTGGCCTTGTCAGTTTCTGAGACTAGCATTCTTTGTTGCTGCTGTTGCTATTTGGTGGCATCTAGTCTCTTCCGACTCACAGAAAACCTCTGCACAACAGACCCACATGCTGCCCGGTCCAGCGCCATCCTCACAACCTATGCCTGAGCCAATAGTTGCAGCCACTGTTTATCTCATTAAAGGTCCTATCTTTTGCTGTATCTCTCCTTTACCAGACATGATGTCCTTTTCACTCTTGACAGTATTTACAAAGTATATCAACAAAGTCTCTCCATCCTTTCTTCAAAGGGTCATTGTGGCAGCTACATAATTTCATGTCAACTTAATTGTGCAATCTTTGGTCAATTTGAGATGACTATGCATGAAGAGGTGGAGTCTAGCTTGACAACCATCCCCAATGATTTTCCCTGAAGACTCTGGGAACTCCTGGATTTTCCGCTTTGGGGATGGGAGACATACTCTCTCGGCTCACTCCCTGTGAGACATTTCTGAGGAGAAGTCACATGAAGCTACTCTGAGAGAGTCTGAGTTCTGGAGTTGATGCCACTGGATCTACAAGACTTCCTATCCACTGGCCTGTGATCTTCCTGTTTTCAGTGTCATTTTGTGAGTCTGAAGATGACTTTATGAATTAGTATCAGACATATGGGCTAATACTGGACTTATGGGTCTGATCTGGACTGGTGTGGGATTTTTTTAATATTCAATTCCACATGTATATACGTAAAGTTCTTTCTTGTTCACATATGATTGTCTCTATGAATTTGTGTCTGTAATCTATCCAGAGTAACACATTGATAAATAAATGTAAGTGTGGAGTCTAGCTTGTCAATTGGGTCATAGCTTGATGATGTCTTCTTGTGGGTGTGATCTTCTCAGCAGGATTCTGGGAGCTCCCTCTCCCTCTCTCAGCTTGCATCTTCCTGTTGACAATCCACAAAGAGACTTGTTGAACCCTGTGAAAGCCTATATACCTCTGCATCACCTTCCTGTTAACAAGCCAAGTGGAGCCACAATGACACCCACGAAAGTCCTTGAAATGCTTCCACTACTGCTGGATCCATAAGACTATAAACCCACTGGCCTGTGATCTTCTGCATTTTACATCATTGCATGTGCTGTGTGAGTCTAAAGAGGGATATATGGGCAAGTATTGGACTTATAGGCTAATTTTGGACTTGTGAACTTGATCTGAACTGGGCTGGTATACTTTCTTATTATGCAGTTACTCTCTGATATTGTATTAGAGTTCTCTAGAGAAACAAAACCTAGTACATTAATGATTGTGTATATATATACATACACACAGATATAGATATACAGCACAAAGGAATATAACAGCTAATTAGTACACACAGCAATGCAGAGGGCTTAGTTGAACTCAGTTCCCTGGAACAGTTAATATACTGGAAGTACTTCAACTATGAGTGTTGCTGGATCCAAGATCAAGGGAGCAGTCAGTTCAGTCTTCCCAAGGCAATGCAGGCAGTCTGGCCACAGACAGCAAACAACAGAGCATGTCACCAATCTTCAGCCTGATGACAAGATCTGACAGTCCCCAGTTCAAACAATGTATACACCAGCAGCATGGTGAAGCAGATCTCAAAGGAATCTTAAGCTCTAGCAACACGATACATGGTTTGGTATCTCATAGGTAGAGTATTTCATAAATTAAGACAGAGAACTATATAAGGAAATCCCATGCTAGTCTGATTACCAGAGAGCAAAAGAGAGAGAGACAGGCAAGTATTGCCAAGCCATTTTTCTCTTTGACCTTCAATCAAATGGCAACATTATTCATTCCCCATGTTCCTATTGACAAGGTTGGGACAATAAGCCTACCTATCACAGATATAACACACTCTCATACATTTATAAAATAGACACCCTGGCTCTACTTCTCCCAAGAGAGAATTTTATCCTTTTAGCAGTCCATGGTCCTTCCCACATGCTTCTCCAGCAGCAAAACTCAAATGTGTCCATTTTTCTTTGGTCTAACTTATGCTATGTTCAACTGTATAGAAGACAATTGAAATTGTGATGGCTTCAGTCAGTAGCACATTAGTCCTCAAAGTAGCATCCTTGCTTTTCAATATTGTAACAAGGGTTCGTGCAGCAGATTGCCCAATACAATTTGCCTTTTGATCTCTTAACTGCTGTTTCTATGGCTATTGATTGTGGACCCAAGCCAGACAAAATCCTTGACAATGTCAACCTTTACTCCATTTATTAAGATGCTACTTATTAGTCAACTTATCAGGATTGGGGCTTCTTTATATTGAGTTGTATCCACACTGAAGGCTGCAATCCTTGATCTTCATCAGCAAGTACCTCAACTCCTGATTATCAACAAACAAAGTTGTGATATCTCCATGTAACAATTTTGTTAATAAAACTTCTTACAATCCTGATGGCACATTCTTTTTCATATATTCCAGCTCCTCTGATAATTTGCTCAGCATAAAAGTCGATTAGTGTAGTGAGAGGATGCAACCTTGTAACACAAATTTCCTGATTTTAATTTAAGCAGTATTATTTTGCTATGTTCACAAAACTGCCCTTTGATCCTTGTACAATATACTCTTGAGAAAAATGAAGTGTTCTGGAATTCCCATGCTTCTCAATGTTATTCACATTTTATTATGATCCATGCAATCATAAGCCTTTGAATAGTCAATGAAACATAGTAACCATCTTTTTGGTATTATTGGCTTTGGGTCAATATCTATCTGAAATCAGTAATTGCATCTCTTGTCCACATCCTTTTCTGAATCAGTCCTAAGACTCTGGCAACTCCCTGCCAAGGTAGTACAGCAGCTTCTGTAGATGAATTTCAACAAAATTTAATTTGTATGTGATAACGATGTCATTCTTCTAAAATTTTATCAATGTGTTGGGTCACATTTCTTTTGGAATGAGTAAAAGAATAGATCTTTCCCAGTCAGTTGGGAAAGAAATTGTCTTCCAAGTTTCCAGACTTCCAATGCTTCAGCTTCTTGAAACATTTCAGTTGGTATTCGGTCAAACCAGGACCATGGTTGTTAGCTAATACTTTCATTTCAGCTTGAACTTCTTTGTTCAACACCACTGATTCTTCCTCATATGCCACTTTTTGAAATAATAGAATGTCAACTCATTCTTTTTGATACAGTGACTGTATTCTTTTCATCTTCTTTTGATGATTTCTGCTTCATTCAGTATTTTTCCCATAGAATCTTCCAATATCAAGACTTTTGGGTTGAATTAATTTTTGAGTTCTTTCAGTTAAAGATATATTGCATATGCTGTTTCCTTTTGGTTTATTAAGTCTAGTTCTTTGCATACTTCACTATAATATGTTCCTTTGTCTCCTGGAGCTTCTCCCCTTTGACATTTTCTACTCAGTTCATTAATATCATAATTTATTCCAATTTCTTTAGCTACTCCAAGATTAAGAGTGAGTTTTAAAATATATTCTGACATCCACTTTGACCTTTTCTTTCTTTCCCGTCTTTTGAAGAGCACTTTGCTTTCTTCATGAAGACCTTGACATCCTCCCACAGTTCCTTTGGTCATTTGTCATTAGCGTTCATTGCATAAAATCTGCTCTTGAGATGTTCTCAGAATCCAGGAGCAATTGACTCACACTCTGATATTGGATCTTGTGCACTTGTTTTAATTTTCTTCAGCTTTATCCTTAACTTAAATACGAGCGATTGATGATCTGTTCCACGGTCATCCCTTGTCCTGGTTTGTGCTTCTCTGTCTTCTCTTCAAGATATAGTAAATATTGTATCTGTGCATTCCATCTAGGGAAGTTGCAACAAGATATTTGCTATGATTAAGTCATTCATTTTCCATTTTTAGCAGCAATTCCATATTTGCCAATCTTGTCCCTTACTCTTTGTTTTCAACCTTTGTATTCCAATCTCCAATAATTATCAATACATCCTGATTTGTTGGATCCATTTCAGACTGATGTTGGTTTTAGAATTCTTCCATTTTTTCATCACTATCTTTTGTGGTTATTGCATAATTTTGAATGATAATTGTACTGATTGAATTTCCTTGACAGGGATAGGTATAATTCTGTCATAAACAGCAGTGATCTTCACGATTGACTTTGCATTCTTTTTGACAGTGAATGCCACACCTTTCCTTCTGATTTTGTTATTCCCAGAATAGAAGATCATAATTTTCTGATTAAAAATGACATACCTATTCATTTCAGGTAACGCCTGGAATATCTTTTTCTATGCATTCCATTTCAGGTTTGATCACTTCCAATTTTCATAAATTTATATTTTTCACATTCCACTCTGAGTGCCTTCCACCCTGAGATTCCCAGCCTCTGGCATTATGTGTGACAAACTTCTGCTTTCTCTCACTAGGCTTCATTACCTGACAGTGTTTCTAAGCTATGCACAAGGTTGTTAGAGGCTCTATTCTCCAAAGTGCGGAGCCATTGACTGTTCTTACTCTGGAAGCTCTGCTGAAGTGTGGTCACTTTGGGTGACTGGCATGTGAAATAATGGCCACATAGCTTCAAGCACCACAGTAATACACAGGCATAACAGGATAATAAACCCTTTACAGAAGTAGAAAATTCAGTCTTTCTCATGTGTAGAGAGCTGGTGGCTTTGAAGTACTGATTTGGAAGACCATAGCCTGAAGCAAAACCATTAAGCTACTGGGGCTTCTAGCATTTGGCATGTCTATAAGGAGCCATGCCTAGAGGTGTAATGTGAAATGCTTGGAGCTGAACCACTAGTCACTCTTGGACAGAAAAGATGTGGCAAAATGCTTTGCAATATTATAGTCATAAATTTTTATAAATCAGGAAACTATGAAGTAGTTATATGATCTAGGTTCAGTGTATATTGGAAGCGGTTCAAGGTACCCCCAAACATTAATTGAGTCATTTATCTTATCTAAATATTTATAATTTTTTACTTTCTTTTTCAAATTTTCTCTCAGTACATTCTCTTTCAAAAGTATTCACAGAGGTGAATATACTTCCCATCAGTGAATGAAAGTTTCCCTGCTTCTATGATGCTGTCTTAATACCTACATACCTAGAAGAAGGACCAATTGATACAACTACTAATTATGTTTACACAACAAACACTAAACAGAGTAGTAAGGAAATTGGAAATTCTATCAATTCCCTCATTAAAATTAACCACACGAGAAAATCTAGATGCATCAAAAATTACCAATCACTGGAATGTGATAGTTGAAAATGAGAGGAAGAATTAGGAGCTACGTGATGTGCCCTTGGTGATAGAAAAAAAAAGTTGTAGATATTGTGACAGAATTTTGTGAGACCAACATCTTCATTGCATATTCCTTTATCAAAAAGTTAAAAGGTACATATATACATAATTCATTCCAGATAAAATACATAGTAGTCAAATTGATGGACATCTGTGGAAAGAGATAATGGAGAGCCACTATATTATCAGACAAGCAGACAAAGGTCAACTGTGAAGTAGTCAAAAAAATCAGATGATATATTTACATTGGCTAAATCTGATGCTAAAGACATTTTTAAAGTGATAAATAATAAGTATTTCACTTTCAAGATTAAGATTTGCCAGATCCAAGCCACAGTATTATCAACCAATGCATATTTGTTGGAAAGTTTGACAATGACTAAGAATGACAGGAGAAAAATTGATGTCTTCATATTGTAGTAGAGATAAAGAATATTGAGTGTATCATGGAGTTGCATAAGAAAGAACACATCTGTCTAGAACAAACATAGCCAGACTGTTTCTTCAAAGTGAGCGGGGTGGGGAGAAACTTTGCCTCCAGCACTTTGATCATGTTATCAGGAGAGACTGGTCACTGGGGAGGGTGGTCAAAACTGATGGAGTACAAGGTCACCAGAAACGAAGCCCTCCAATGAGACAGACAGGCACAGCACTTGCAGCAATGGGCTTAAAAAGGACTGGAAGAACTAGACAGTGATTCATTCTGTTTTCCATAGAGTCACTATGAGTTTGAACTAGAAGATATTTCTCATCAACAGCAACAATCATCTAGGAAGCCATCCTTCAGGAAATTCTACTTAAATTTAGGGTTAGATAAGAGGTCACATTTAAGTAAATGACATTCTGTGACTACTAAGGAACCATTATTAACTTTGAACATTTCATATTGCACCTCTAGGGCTTCTCATAATTACATCTAGTGGTGTGGTAGGAGCCTGAGGGGCAGACTGGTTATCCTTTGGACTGTGGTCTGCAAGGTCATTTATTCAAAACCACCAGCCTGTTTGACACAAGGAAGACTGAACTTCCTAATTCTGTGAAGCTGCCCACCACTTGTTGGTCAGTTTGTAGTCCTTTTGTAGCTGGTGTGTTGCTGTGATGCTGGAAGTCACGCCACAGGCATTTCAAATGTCAGTGGGGTCATCCAGAGTGAACAGGTTTCAGCAGAGCTTCCAAAATAAGGACAAAAGCTCCTCACATCAGAGAAAGAAGTCTCTGGAGACCTTATGCATAGCTTTGAAACCTTGTCAGATAATGATGGCCTAATGATTGGAAGCAGAAGGTTGTCAGACGCGTTGCCAGAAGTTAAACACCTCAGGTCAAAAGGCACTCCAAGTGTCTCTGAAGAGGAGCTGAGTCTCAGCATGAAATAGACCACAGTGATGGCATGAGTTGGCAAAGCCTGTGTGAATGGAGCTGTCAAGATCTGCAGTTGCTGGTGGCACTCAAGGTTAGGAGAAACAGCTGCAAAATATCTGCTAATGATCACAACTTGGAATATGAATTTAGGAAAACTGAAAGTAGTCAAAAATGAAATGCATTAAAAGGGTATTCTATATATTCTTTACCTGTAATGGACTGGTATTGGCCATTTCATGATTCAATAGGCCAGGAAAAACAGAATTAAGTAGAATGGCATGGCATACATTGTCAAGAAGGACATTGCAAAATCACTTTTGAGAGTCAAGGCTGTTTGTGATAGGATTAAATTTATCTACCTTCAAGGAGACCACCCCAATTAGTTAACAAACAAAAATGCCTCATGTCTCTCTAGTTCTTAGTGACATGCCATATGCTTTCTAGCAAAAGGCATATAATTCCGGGCTGGTCTTACTCTGGGAAGCTAGGGGTTATTTTATGATTCCTGGACTGGAGTCAGTCAAAGGATCCACATGCTGTTTTCCCCACGTTGAATACAGCATACTCTGCTCCAGTGCTTCTCAACCTTCCTAATGCTGGCACATTTGACTATATCCCTCATATTGTAGTGAGCCCCAACCAGACATTTTTTTTCATTGCTACTGCATAACTGTAATTTTGCTACTGCTATGAATCAGTGACCGCTGTGAAAGGGTTATTCGACCCCCATATGGGCTCTATCACATGACTGTAGCTCCAATTGGTTGCAGAATCTTTTACTGTTCCAGTCTCTATTGGAAGCTAATGTCAGTATCCATGGGATTTTTAGAATATTCAGTATTCCTATGTGTAGGACAAAAAGTGATCTATGAGTCTCTGTGCTCAACTTTTTGGGACAGGAGCTATCAGAAAAAATCTTTTGTGTTTTAAGTGCATAATTTAGTAGAATTGTGATAACTAAACTTTGACATTTGTTTTTGGTTTTGTTTGTTTGTTTTTTGGGGGGTGCATCACTGCCGTCTGGTGGTCATGGGAGCTACCCAGCCTTACTCCTGGAATGTCACTGCTGCATTTGAACTGACAGGCCGATGGGCCGCAGTCCCGCACTCAACCGCTTCACCACCGGGGTTCAGCCAAACTTTGTCATTTTTAATTGAATCAGAGGTTCCTGAACTCTTAAAAACGCATCCCCTACCCTCTGGAGAGCATGTGTCATACTAATACTTCCAGAATTCCATCCACATTTTGCTCATTCTCTGCGGTAAGCTTGGGAACATCACTATAATGTGATATAATATAATGTTATATTCTGTAAGCTGTCTTGGTGATCTAGAAATCTTTAGGTGAAGCAGAGAGTCAATAAAAAAGAAGAAGACCCTGCGTAAGCTCTCTACTGATGATAGCTACTTCAATAAGGCAGGGTAATATTTTGTTCTTTTTTTATGAAGTCTCTATGAGTCAGATAAGACTGGATATGGGGCAGAAGAATTGAAAAACCCTTAAGAAGAAAGTAATGTTCATTGATCCCAGGGAATGTCAACTTTTTCTGAATCTCTTTCTTGATAATTGGAATGAAAAATAATATTTTTGATTTGGTCAATGGCTTAATATCATGTGCCTGAGGTCTTTTGTCCTAATAATATTAGTCTGATGAAGTTTGTGATTGTCTTCATGAATTTGGTAGAGTCCGCTTAGTTCCTAACTAAATAATTTCAGGTATATCCATTATGAAGTTCTCATCCACTGTTCTACGGACCCAGTTTCTCCAATCAAACCTTGACTTTACTAGGAAAAATCTACCATATCTGAGCATTGACTGTCTCTGGATCTACAACTGGAACTATAATATATGGTCAGTGCTTATCTGTAAAATCCCTTATACTGCAAAATAATGAGCTCTTTGAAAACTACAAATCTTTTTGATTCTCATAATTAATTCTTAACTGGTTAATGTTCCTAAATTTCTTATGTTCTGCTTCAGATAAAAGTGGAACTTTTGAGTAGCAAATTTCATGCCTTCTATGCGTGTCTACACCATTGACTGTACAGAAGTTGTTTTTTTTTTCAAATTGCATCTGCTGAATTCACTAGTAAGATGGATTGCTGTCATGCACCAGAGATTATCTGTCCTGCATACATTCTCCAGGATTGCATCAGCTTTGCATGCCATTTAGTGAACAGCCCATTTCTGGAACTCCATTTTACCTATGTACTGCTTTTGTTCTTGTTCTGTGCTTGTCACCACATGCGTAAGTTGGGGTCTTCTGAGAAGCAGTTAGAAATCAGTATTAGATGTATAAGTGATTTACTCGTGAAATCATCTATGAAGGACAACGAGGCTCTGAGAGGTTGCAAGGATGCTCACAGATGCTGATCTGCCCCCTGCTATTAAAGGGGGAATTGAAGCAAGATGGTATCAGCTACATTGTAGATCATGTGGTTTAGAGCAATTCTGAGAAGTTTCAGCAGAGTAATGGGGAATTTTTAAACCATCAGAGCCCATGAGAAGCATCTTTGCTTCCCGGGAACAGGCGGACTTAAATTCTTACCATGTTCAGTCACTTGCTGGAATCAGCCTGGGGGAGCTGTGGCTTTGGCATGAATGGAGTGCTGGATTTCAGAGCACAGCAACACAGCCCATCAGTCCATTCTGATGCCTGTAGAGGAAGATATGTGAGACACACTTCCATTTCTTTCTTGTTTTCCTTATTCTACTTTCTTGCTGTTAACCCCTTAACATTTTATTGTGGTTTGTGGGAATGTTTACAGGCAAATTGGTTTCCTATTGGACAATTTTGACACATTTTGTTTCATGGCTTTGATTAAAATCCCTTCAATATAATAGTATTCTTTGTACTTCCTCCTTGGTTTGCCTGTTTCCATCTTATTTCCCTTTCCTGCCTTTTGATGTGGGAAAAATGCTGCCCTGTTTTTGCCAGGTGTTCTGAGAAGCACGCTCTGCACAGGGACTCTTGCGCACTTTAGAGGGTTGTCTATTATGTGCCTGAAAGGTGATTCCTAGGAACAGGTTGAGTTCCAGGGTTGAAAATGAAAGATCACAATCTTGGAGAAGACACAGATGTCTTCTTTATAAGTTTGAGTTTTGGGGTACCTTTTTCTCCCACTCTGTATAGGACCTCCTATTTTGATCCTGTTCAGGGGTTCAATAGTGGTCACCAGACACTGGTCTCAAGAAAGTGGAGACAGTGATTCAGATGGTCCTTTAGTCCTTTGAGCTAAGTTTTTCCTTGGGATCATTGTTCTCTTTATTGTTCTTTGTTCTGGACAAGAAGCGATGAATTGTGACACTGTAACATGGCTATGGTAGCTTTTAAAATCTCAGTCACTACACACCAATCAATATATAATATCAAACATTGGTCTTCATGGACCATGTCATGAGGCATGCTTTCTTGACTGTAGCAGCCCCCACCCTCACATAGTGAAGATAACCCAATCTGAAACACCTACTGGAAAATAACAGAAGTGGCTAGCTTAAGGTCTTGAATAAGTGCTTCTTTTGAATAGGTGTCCTTTTTCCTAAGTTTGATTTCATGGGAAAGAAACATATTATATTTGAGTCCTTATCCATTTGGAATATACTTAACATAGCAGGTAAGTGATTTTGCTGAATACTCTGCTTATCCTCAGCAACGGTTCCATAGGCACCCTTTATCTATGACCCTTTTCTGAAATCTAAATGGCTCTAAACTCTCATTTTCACTGACAGCAATGTTGTATGTTTAGTAGTATCTATATCATGCATTCTGATCTTGTAAACACTGACCTACTCTTACCCTGGGATTGACTCTTGACACAGCAGAATCCATCGTGTTGAGAGGGTACAAAAACAAACAAATAAACAAACAAAAAAGCCCAAACAAACAAGGCTGTTTCTGTGGTCTCCTTCTCTGATTCCTTACTCTATTTTCCTAAGCTTGTTTTACTACTTGTATTTCTGGATTCTATTTGCTTATCGGGTACTATTCTTTTCTTTTTCTTGCTTAACATTAGTGTTTACCTCCCTTTTTAATTTTTTTTTTTACTTTGTTGTTTCTCTGAAATACTGCTGGTTTCACATTTGGAATTTGTTTAATCCCTTAATTCAGTCTGATTATTTTTTAATGGTCTCTTAGTCTTTTAGCATGTTTCATGGACTTGGCTCATTATTTTTATATGGCATCTATGTGGCTTCCTCTTTCCAGACCAATTTCTAATTCTGTTTTAAAGTTGATTATTTTAAAAGGATGCCAGTAAAAAAGTATTTGATTTCTCCTAAGACCAATCTGTTCTTTAAGAAACTGTACAAATGAGACAACTTTCATAACCTTCAATGATTTCCTCCATGCTTGGAAAATTGTTTTAAGGTGTTTTATTTGATTTAATGGGACAACTATTGCCTCCTTAAACATTTTTCCCACCTATTGATATGTGATAATTGTCATGTCATACTTTTTTGAGAGTTCAATTTGTGTAATCGATAAAAGGGTATAAACTGCATTGATTTAATCCCATCGGAAGTAAAAGGTATCCCTAAATTGTATTGCTGTTTGTTATGGTAGAGTCATTATGTGATACTCATGAAGATACCACCTGGCATAGTCAAACTGTTGCATAGGATTTCCTAGGCTGTCCATAGTCATCAAGTTTTATTCCCATGGAACTATGAGTGTCTTTTTTCCTAAGTTTGATTTCATGGGAAAGAAATTTATATTATATTTGAGTCCTTATCCATTTAGAATATAGTTAACAAAGCAGGTAAGTGATTTTGCTGACTACTCTGCTTATCCTCAGCAACAGCTCCATAGGCACCCTTTATCTATGACCCTTTTCTGAAATCTAAATAGCTCTAAACTCTCATTTTCACTGGCAGCAATGCTGTACGTTTAGTAGTATCTATGTCATGCATTCTGATCTTGTAAACAAAAGATCATGTAGGTTGACAGCTGAATGCTTAATACTTGGGCCACCAGAACTTATTCTTTGATTGACTCCAACCAAAGAAGCCACACTGACTGCTTCAGCTGACCTGGCCCTGCACTGACCCTAGAGGTAGAAGTGCCCTGTAAGGTTTCTGAGACACACTTTATCCTTCTTCCTTGGAGCAGCTGGTGCATTCGATCCATCAGCCCTAACCCTGGCTGGTTAGCAGCCAATGCCTAACTCACCATACCAGCAGAACTCCTTAACAAACACACAATGAGTGGCAATATCTGATGCTCTAAAAAAGCATTTGTCTAAATTTCT
Source organism: Nesogale talazaci (assembly GCA_004026705.1). Lineage (NCBI taxonomy): Eukaryota > Metazoa > Chordata > Mammalia > Afrosoricida > Tenrecidae > Nesogale > Nesogale talazaci. The sequence continues at coordinate 157,371 of PVJH01002808.1, forward strand.
AATTTGGAGTAATAAATTATTCAAAATGTTTGCCCATAAGTTCCCAATTTTCATTTTGGTAATGTAGAGTTAATTAGTAGAAAAATGTTGTTTATGAACATACTTAGGCTATTAGCCTCAGAGAAGAAAGCTACGTTTAGTGTTCTCTAGCACTTTGTCACTTTTCTATTATATTAGTAGACATGGCTAAGATACAATTTTTATGTAGTTTGAAAAATTCAAGGAAATGTAAATTAAATATTTGACTTCTAAAAATCTGGACTATTTACAAGTCTCGGGACCAGCTTAAGCACTTCCATATTCACTTGACCTAGAAAGCTCTATTTGTGTTTAGTAACAGAAAGGTGAATGTCTAGGGTAAGAGAGGTTTGTTTTTTCTGGATTATTATTTTTATTGACTTCCTCTTCGTAAATATACACCCCATTGCAAAATATTGTAATATTGTGGAACGTGTGTTACTCCAGGTTAACTAGAGAAACGAATTCATAGACACTCATGTGCACAAGAAAGAGCATTATATAAAGAGTAATTATATATTAAGGGACCATCCCAGCTCAATTCAGATCAAGTTCATAAGTGCGTTATTAGCCTATATGTCCAATGTCAGTCTATAATTTCCTCTTCAGACTCACGAAACACATGTAATGACACTGACTGCAGGAAGATCACAGGACAGTGGGTGGAGAGTTTTGTCAATCCATTAGTGGTAGAAGAATTTCAGTACTGTTGTGGGTTTGCATTTAACTCCTCCAGCTCTACCCCTTGGCTC